>VCAZ01000028.1:1717500-1852500 GCA_005784505.1 Bagarius yarrelli
CCAATACATTTACTTTTACAGCATTTAGCAGACGCTCTTGTCCAGAGCGACGTACAACAAGTGCTTTGAGTCACATCATCGAACAGCTCAATACTGATACAATAGTTCACAAATTGGTGCAACAAAAACTCTTGAAAAGAGTAAGGGTTTTTTTTGTTTTTGTTTTTTTTAATTGTCAAGAGCAAGATATTTAAGAAAGAGATGGTTTTCAAACGCCTCTTGAAGACAGCCAGTGACTCTGCTGTTCTGACATTGATGGGAAGTTCGTTCTACCCTCTTGGTGCCAGAACAGAGAAAAGTCTTGAGGCAGACCTACCTAGTCTCCTAGAAGATGGTGGAACAAGCCGAGCTTGTACTATATTCTAATAATCACTAGACCAATTAAAGCCATGCTATATTATGGATAAATGATTATTATATGTGTTTTATTGTGAAATTTATTAGACGCTGAGTGGTATTGTTATTCCATGGAATATTTCATTTATTTTTACATTTTGCCTTTATTTATAGGACAGACAGAGATGAAATGGGGGAGATAGAGCGCGGAGGCGCAAACCCGGGGCGTCGGTGCGCAACTGCCGGCACTTTAACTCACTACACTGTGGCGCCGGACAATAATTTATTTAGTTTTAAATCTTTAAAGTAAATGCATGCCATCCTAACAAACTCAATATTTTTATCCAAATACAAAAAGTCTCTTTGTCATTAGGCCTAATGTTGAATTAATGAATGTTGATTAATGGACTTCACTGAAATGGGGGTATATACATTTATTATAGTCTCTTGCTAATATTCACTTTTTTTTTATTTAATGTCTGCAACACATTCCAAAAGAGCTGGTACAAGGGTAACAAAAGACAAAAATAGTTGGGCAATTTTTCAAAAATACCTGTTTGGTACAGTCCACAGATAAACAGGTTCATTGTGAACAGGTGGGCGTCATGATTTGGTATTAAGAAAAAGGATCACTGAAAAGCTCAGTCATTCACAACTGCATCAGCAATCAGGCCAAAAGTTTAGAAAGGATGTTCCTCAATGTACAACTGTATTTCCTCATATACAGTCCATAATATCATCAGAAGAGTCAGAGAATACAGGGAATTAAAAATAGACATCATTCTGTAAAGAATAACATCCACAACCCGAAGAAAGATCAACAACACCCAGAAACAACACCAGCTTATCCTGACTCGAGCTCATCTCAGGTGGACTGATGCAAAGTGCAAAAATGTGCTGTGATCTGACGAGTCCACAATTTAAATTGTTTTTGCAAATCATAGACATCCCATCCTCTGGGATTCAGAGGAAAAAGATTGAGAATGCTAAAGAAAATTATCAGATGTAACCTCATTAGTATTTTTTTCATGGGTAACTGTAATTCAATTGCACATTTTGTGTACTGTACTGTACTGTTACATTACGCAGTGGTGAAAATACCCCTGTCCCTACTCTTTCACAGTCATCAAATTTAAAATGAATGACTATCTGCAAGACACAATAAAGTTTATCAGTTTAAACATTGCATATCTTGTCTTTGAGGTGTTTTCATTTTAATAATGGTCAACAAAAATTTGGAGGTCAATGTATTCTGTTTTTCTGGACATTTTACACCACGTCCCAACTTATATATATATATAATATAATATATTGTGTGTGTTTTTTATAGGTGGTTTGGCAGCATTCAGAGCGTTTCTTAAAACTGAGTTCAGTGAAGAGAACCTTGAGTTTTGGTTAGCTTGTGAAGACTACAAAAAGATCAAATCTCCTGCAAAGCTGGTGTCAAAAGCTAACAAGATCTACAAGGAATTTATTGATGTTCAAGCACCAAGAGAGGTGAGACAGGATCTAGTCAACATGATAAACATCAACAACATCGTTTAAAACATATAAGCAGAAAAATGTTGTGTATGTTTACTAAAATGTTAATTCAGTTAACTATTTAGCTAACCGTTAAGCTATTAGCAATGATAAAAATGTATACCGATGAATTTTGCCTCAGATTAACTAGCTGTCATTTTTAAGACGGTTAGAATGTTAGATGAGCTATTATTACTTGACAAAAGCTCTTGTTTTATATAAGGTCCAATAAATGTTAACATTCATTTGAAAACTAAGTGTTTTTGCATTGGCTGTATGATGATCAATCATTAATTACCTACTATACAATTTTAAACAATAAAAGTTTACTTAAACACAAAGTTACTAATTGTCTTTGGTGCTCCTGCAGTATATAAATAGTGTGTTTTTGTGTGTGTGTGTAGCTGATAAGTGAAACCTAGTGTAAAAATATTGTTCTGTGATTAAATTTAGTCTAGACGAACATGATAAATCTTCAGCCATTTTTTCAGAGACAGTTTAGAATTAGTGTTTTTATGGCAAACTACCAAAAGTCTTTGGAATTGTACTAGAAACATAAATCCAATTTCTCTAAGTAGGTGGAATTTGGTATACACAATTAGACAACTTTCCTTTTCTTTCATACTTTCTTTACAGGTCAACATAGACTTCAGGACCAAAGAAGAGACCAGACAGAAACTTTTGGAACCAACATCCTCCAGTCTGAATGAGATTCAAACCAAGGTTTACAGCCTCATGGAGAAAGACTCCTACCCAAGGTTTCTTCGATCAAAGATTTATCAGGGGATTTTGAACAGGACACAGATGCACTGTCAAAGGAAATCTGTTTAAGAAAAAAATTTGGTGTGTAGTTTTGCTTGTGTGGTGAAAATGTTAGCACAGACCTTTACTGTTATACATGTTGCGATTGACTGAATATTTAATTTAGAGCTTGTTTGCACTTGTAAGGAAGATATGTAACATCTTTCCTGTTCTCCGATGTGTAGGTATCACCTTTTCGAGACTATTATTGATAAATTTATGTTTCTAAAAGCATGTGGATTAAATTTAACACAGGTTTGTGATTTTCTAGATTTTTCAGGGGTTTTTTTGGCTTGGTTATGTAAAAAGAAAATGAAGATGTGTCAGATGTCTTACAAAAAAACAATAAAATAATAATTTAAAAAATATCAAATTATTGTCATAAACATTCAATTCAGCTTCTGATACAGAGACACTGGGGCAGCATGTTGGCTTAGTGGTTAGCATTGTTGCCACACAGCAAGAAGGTCCCAGGTTCGTATCCCCCACAGAGGTCTTTCTGTGTGGAGTTTGCATGTTCTCGCCGTGCTTGCGTGGGTTAACTCTGGGTTCTCCGGTTTCCTCCTACAGTCTAAAAAAATGTATGTTAGATTGTTTGGTGATTATAAATTACCCATAGGAGTAAGTGTGAGTGTGAGTGTGTGTCTGCGTGGTGGTTTGTCTGTATATGGCCCTGTGATGGACTGGCAACCTGTCCAGGGTGACTTCTACCTTTCACCCAATGAGAACTGGGATAAACTCCAGCAGATACCTGATTGGGAATAAGCAGGAATAGGCAATGGAAGAACTTTAATACTCTTGAGATGAATTATGTATCTGACAGACTAATGTGAGTCTAAAATTTCCCCTTGAAAAGTCCTGGCTAATCATGGAACTGTTTTCTTCCAGCAGATGGCCATGAATGTAGGTCAGTAAACTGTAAGCATCTTCATTTTCTAAGGGAAACTATTTATTTTCTAATAGTAAAGGCAAAATTATCACATATTTTGTTGCATTCTATACAATTGTCAGAATACACAAGTATTTACCCCTTCAAACATAAGAACTCAACTTCGTCTGAATGATTTAATAGCGTAACACAAAATGCACAATAATAATAAAACAGGAAAAAGCAATATTTTGTGAATTATGTAAACATTTTACAATAAAACATCTGCGATTACTTCAACTACCAGCTGTCATTATACAACGACAAAATGAAGCTGAACTATTAATGAAACCTAAACTATAAACAGCTTCAGAAAAGCCAAAGAAACAAAAAGCATGTTTAGGATAAAGAAAGGAATTCGCTTTACAAAAAATACCTCAATGTGGAAATTTATTTTTTTTATTTTATTTATAAAAAAATAGAGCTGAAAATATAAATATGGCACAAACTTGACTTTACCACCAAAAGTGAGTGACTGGATAGAGAAAGGTTTGGTCAGAGATACAGCTAATAGGATGAAGGTAAGTCTGAAGATGCTGAATAGAATATCCCAAGTGGTGGAACTGGGAAAGTGGTGGCTTACTAATTAAGGTGTTGAACTAATACCAGAAAGACCGGGGTTTAATTCCCAGCTCCACCAGGCTACCACTGTGGACCATTGAGCAAGGCCATTAACCCCCAATTACTTAGTTGTATAAAAGAGATAAATAAAAGTGGCTTTGAATATGAACGTCTGCCAAATGCTGAAAATGTTTTTTTGCATAAATATACGTGCAGACGTTTGTAGTTTATTGTTGTTTCTAATTCCCTCCGAAAACTCAAAAAATTCCTGCTGTTTGAGGTGTAAAAGTTTATTTTTTTTGGCAACCCAGTATGTAAGGAATACTTACCTTCTACTCTAAAATTTCGATATCTGTACAATAATCTGTATGCCATTAAATATAGAAAGAGAACATTAACATAAAGCCAGTTTAAACAAAACAATCACATCATTGCCAAATTTGCTGACAAAATGGCTGACAAGGACTACATTACCCATTAGCCCTAGCACAAGCATGACCTGGTCATATGTTCGATTACTCACATCTGTTTTATGTTTTTGTTTTTTTATTGGTATGGCTAATTGAATTCTGCTTCCTGTTTCAAGCTTTGGATGTGGATCCTTTTTATGGTGCATTTCGGATATTTTTCCAAGTATCTGTCTACAATACTATTAAGCATCCTAGATAAATCAGTCAATAATATAAGTCTATATGCCAGGTCTCCAAACTGATCCTGTGCTCGCATTACTGTAACATTTTGCATGTTTTTCCAAATTTTTATCCAGTTTCTTTGGAAAAAAAGAACACAATCAAACTACATTAAATTCTTCCAAATATGTAAATGTTTGTTTGTGTCATGTGATTAACTAGAATCCTATTTAGAGTCAATTTCTTTACATAGCATTAGCACGTGTTTATTAGCTTTTACAGTATTTGGCAGACGTCCTTATCCAGATCTCTTTTATACAACTGAGCAATTAGGGGTAAAGGGCCTCGCTCAAGGGCCTAATGGTGGTAGCTTGGTGGAGCTGGGAATCAAACCCACAACCTTCGAGCCAATGTACTCATTTGTTACAGAAGATTTAACACAATGTTTTTAAGACATATCAATAATTATTTTATAAATATTTTTGTCCTTGTGCTTTCCTTCCATTGGTTTGTCCTATAAATGTCCCATAAATAATTAAAAGTTCCAATCTTGTTTCAGGTTTTGGGTTCTATATCGGGGAAAACAAAGAACATTGCTTTAAAAAGCGAAACAGATGGACATAATTGGCTAGACCTCATCTCACTGGACTAGCTTTTTATAGTAAGTGGGAAAAGATTAGCTGTGTTAGCTGCGTATATTTCAGATTGTATAGATCAAATTGGAAGTGCATAAAACACAGCCTGTGTAAGTGCTTTGTTTATGATTATTTCTGGAATGAGAGTAATCAGTAGAGCTGATAATGTCAGTGTAATCTCTGGTAGAACTATAAACCAAACAGTTTTAGAATTGCAGTCCTTTTTAATTGAATTCTAGGAAAAATACTATACAGTATTTTACATTGGCTTTTAAACAGTGGCAAAAAAAACTCTGTAAAGCAACTGAAGAGAGAAAGCTTCTGATTAGCCTTTGAGAGGATATGAAAAGGAGCTTATCTTTATCTGGGTGATACTTGAATCTTTGGGGTATCCATATGGGAATATCCTGAACCCGTCTTGTCTTCATCAAACTGTTGTTACAGAGTTGGAAGCACACATTTACATTTACAGCATTTGGTAGACGCCCTTATCCAGAGCAACTTACACTTATCACTTTTATACAACTGAGTGGTTGGGGGTTAAGGGCCTTGCTCAGGGACCCAGCAGTGGTGGCTTGGTGGAGCTGAATCGAACCCACAGTCTTGGGTTGATAGTCCAACGCCTTAACCATGAGCCACTACATGGCACACAGTTGTCTAGAATGGCTGTGTATAATGTGGTTAAAGTGTTGAACTGCTATATGGAAGATCAGGGTTTGATTCCCAGCACCACCAAGTTGCCACTGTTGGGCCCCTGAGCAAGGCACTTAACCCCCGATTTGTGCAGTTCTATAAAAGGGATAAAAAGTAAGTTGCTCTAGATAAGGACATCTACCAAATGCAGTGAATGTAAATGTTCCACCATGATATTGACCCTGAGATCAACCTTCCGGTTGGTTTGGAAAAACTTGAGTTTACTGCACAAAGCTCTGACTCTGACTGAACCCCACTGAACACCTTTTTATCACATTTTTAACACATTTAAATAAACCAAATGTTTGTGCTGGATAATATTTAACACTCCTCACAGATGAGTGTGCAGTTTACCGATCGGTCTCTTGGAAGATCCTTTGACTTTGTTGCTAAGCGGAACTCCTGATATTAAGTACATTAAATGCTCTGAGTGCAGCTGGGAAATGAGCTGTTCAAATTGCTTAATAGGAATTCTTACAAAAATTACCCACAGTCCATCAGGTCTGTCTTTGATTATAAGCAAAACACTAAAATAAAATTTATAATACTACAATAATTAACCTTCATATAAACCTTTATTGCACACTATAAAATTTACAAATTGGTGATCTTGATTTTATATTAATTAATTTAAAAGAAAACAGGACCTTTTGCTCAGTGGTAACTTGGTGGTGCTGAACCATGATCTTAATTTTATTAATTTAATTTAATTTACAGCATTTGGCAGACACCCCTATTCAGAACGATCTCTTTATACAACTGAGCAATTGGGGGTTAAGGGCCTTGCTTAAGGGCCCACAGTGGTTTCTTGTTGGTGCTGTACATCAAACCCTGGTCTTTCTGGTGGCAGGCCAACACCTTAGTCACTAAGCCACCACTTTTAACTAGCAGTCCAACATCTTAACCACCAAATGTCTATGTAAATGATTAGCTACATACCACATGCTTAATTAATGTACCTGTCAGCCCGGCAGATCACTTGTTCATGTCTGATAGTTCAGGTAATTAGACTAGAGACATGCTGGACCCAACACAACTGAGAGCGGTGCAGGACAAGATTTGATGAGACAAGATTTGATGAGTTATTGTGGGTGCAGGCGGTAGAATCTCCGTGTGTGCAGGGAGAAAAATAGATCCACAAGACTTCGACAAAATGGAAATATCTCAAAATGTACTAACTAAAATCAAAAAAACTATTATTTATCTACTGCATAAAAACAACAAGGATGACTAAAATAAAATGAAAATGATTTACAGACGTAAGGTCGGACTCTTGCGTAGTTCATGTGTGAAATTTAGACATGACACGGGTGGATTGCTTAGTGAACAGATAATATTATTACATTGAATTAAACTCAAATAAGATGAACCATATGTGTTTATTTTTGTTTATTTGTATTCAAAGAGGGTTAGGGTTAAAACAGGTAAAACAAATAACAGAGTAGCAAGACAAAAGCCACGAAAATAAAACTTGTGCATCCTTATATTTGCTATTAATTTTTTTTAAAACCATTCCTAGAAGATATTTATTAAAATATTATAATATTAATACCATTTAAATGTTGTTGTTTTATGATATTCAAGATAAATCACATTTATTAATATTAAGGATTTTGGAAACCATCCAATACAAATACATGAAATTTTTTTTTTCTTTATAAAATAAAAGTAAAGATTGAGTTACAGTTTTTAAAAAAATCCGTAAATCAAATAAGATCTTAGATTAATTTAACTTTTCTGTTGTTCTCGGGTCAAATTTTTACCTTAAATTACCTTAATTTCTATTATAACCATGTATTTTTTTTTTTATTTATAAGATAAAATGGCCTGGAGTTTATGATTCTGTGCTATTTTTGGTTTTATGCTTTTTAACTGATTTAAATTTGCATGGATGACAGAAAAACAATAGAAGTTCAAACTGTATTAAATAATATAATTATTTCTTTATTTAACATTTAAGGAAACATATTAAACTGATATTCTGGAAATGAAATGTTTGCTCCTGGGGCAGCCCCAAACAACACTCTTCAACTGACTGTGCTGGAAATCAGTGCTGTCTTCAACAGCTGATTCCCGGATGCGTTCTTGCTCACCACTTTCTCTGCTAATTCATGCCATTTAACAGGCATTAGAGCAGACAGTGACCTTGAGCTGGGGCTTAGCACTCAGATGCTTTTTTTCCACATTGCTAGGAAACAAGAGAAATGGCAGAAAAATAAGCTGGCAATCAGAAGTGTGTGTTTTTTATCTTGAAATCACACAGAATTTTATTCAAAAATGATGGCTAAAATTAATTAATGTAAGGCGTGTTGTCATTTTTAGATGTTTTTGTATTAATGTTGGTTTAGTCTTAAGAAAGAATAGTGCCTAAGTTCTCACATGAAAATATGTTTTTATCTTTATCTACATCCAGAATGATGTGAAATGTACCACTGTTTTACAGGAAACCATGGCAACAACATGGTTAAAGTTTCAACAGTTTTAATAAATCTTTATGTTGATTATCATCAACATTTCAAGAAAAATTCAAATACAGTTTACTCACAATCATTGATCGACCGATAATCAGTGTTACTGATATTTATCCTGATATTTAAGTCTTTTTTTGTTATCGGGTATCAGATTCATGATATCAAGTTACTGATATTGTGGCCATTTTGAGAAATGGCTGCAAGACGTAAGATGAGATGACAACAGTGTTTACAGGTAAATTAGCTTGTTAAATTTTTGTTAAACAAAAATAAGATCATTGATTTTTAATATATTTTATTAACTAATTAACTTTTTATGATCTCACCTCATCAAAGCTCTTATGTTATATAAACTTTTAAAAACTGCACAGTTTAATATTTTTTTTTTTTTTCGTTTTGTTTCAGGCTTCTCTATTTATATTGATGTACAAATTATAGTATTTTATATTTGTTGTCACTGGGTCAAAAACAGAAGAAAAACAATATCGGTTTTGCATATCAGTTATTGCTCACACAAATATGTTCTAAGCAAATTATATCTATCAATCTCTACTACCAATTTATCTTTATTAAATGCAAACATATAAGTGTATTTAGCAAAAATTGTGCATTAAAATATATCTGGCCACTGTTATCTGTTATTTTATAACAAGGGAAGCAACAAATGTTTTTATTAGCATCATTTAGGAACACATAAGTCATTTTATAACCAAGTAACAATTAATGCACATAAAATAACCCAATTTATTTAGCATCCATAAAATGTGTGACCAGGAAGTCAAAAAGAAGAGTTTGGTTTGGTGCAATGCATTAAAAGAGCTTTTTGTGTGGTTGATTTGTATCAGTTAGAGCTACAAAAATGTTGAATTGTTCAGTTTATCTAAAATCAGAACTTGCTAAAAGCATAAAACTCACAAGACCAGGAAATGGCAAGCTCGACGTGCAGTCTCTGGAACAGTCATATTGAAAACGTTATTTTTAGCAGGTCATATGAAGAATGGAAGTAGTGAACAGTGAAAGAATGCATGTTCATTTTATATAAGATGAAGGTTTAGCAGGGTATGTGCTTTGCCATTCTGTATATCTGTGCTCTTCGATGTCTTCACCCCCCACTGATAGTTGCTGCTTTCTGTTGGTCCATATTTTGCAGTTAATTACTGAACATGCCTCAAATGCCAATAACCAATGGCACTCATCAGCAACCCTAATTAAAATTAAATGATTTCTACTTTGCTGGTGTAGTGGGTTCAGGCGCTTGCACTGCACTGCACTGTTGTGCTTCGGTGACCCAGGTTTGATTCTGGGTTGGGTTCTTTTTTAAAAATGCCAAAAAGTATAACCTAAAAAATATGAAATGTAAGTTTTTTTCAGTTGGGCAGCAAGACGGCTTAGTGGTTAGCACTGTTGCCTCACAGCAAGAAGGTCGAAGTTTCGTATCCCCAGAGTGGTGGTGGTGGGGTTCCTTACTTTTTAAAGTTTGCATGTTCTCCCCGTGCTTGTGTGGGTTTACTCTGGGTACTCTGGATCTTCCCACAGTCCGAAAACATGTATGTTAGATTGATTAGTGATTCTAAATTGCCCATAGGAGTGAGTGTGGGTGTGTGTGGTTGTTTGTCTGTATGTGGCCCTGTGATGGACTGGTGACCTGTCCAGTGTGTACCCCTGCCTTTTATCTAATAACAGCTAGGATAGGCTGTGATTTTGGAAGAAGCAGGCATACATGAAAGATGGATGGGTGGATGGATGGATGATTTCTAGTTGTTTTGTGGCTTTACATTCTAACACAGCTTTACATTCAACTCAGATGTTTGCAGGAGTGCAGTATTAGTAGTATGCTAATGACAGTCGGCTAATGCTTTTTGAAGCATTATCTACAATTGGTCACCTTAAGCCAGACTTCTACTGGGCAATTTTGGTCACGATTCGTTCATCTGAGACAAATTTTAAAATCCTAAAAGATTCTAATAATCCTACACAAAAATCTGTTATCTTTGATGGCTAGTTTGTTCACCCACAGCCAAATTAAAGTCAATTGTGATCACTTTTTTTCCTGAGATGAAATTCTGGCAGTGTCAGAAGATTTTAAACTCTTACGTGCAGTATGACTTTTCCTGCGATGACTGACAAGCCAGGAACCAACAGGAGCAAGAACATAATGACACAATTAGCGCAACAACTTCAAACCACCTTTTAAAACGAGTCTGGTAAAGACGAAGAAAAGCTTATTAGGGCATGTAATAAGAAAAAGAAGTCTCCCAAATATGTCACAGATTAATGGCATAAAACTTTAGGCAGGTCTTCTTGTATGCATCTGTTTTTACACATTTTGATTATTGATTAGTCTGACCTTATGTGAACTAAGATCATTTTTTGCAAAGTCTGACAAGCAACAATCGGAAAATCCTAATAAATGTCGCACCGTGTAAACAAATATAATTTCATATATACAGCATTTCTTTTATTTTCAGATAGATTACAAGATTTTTTCTCTTGCTTTTCAGCTCTGAGGTGTCTAGGATATTGATTTCTGGTAGTAGGATGTTGATGTCTGGTAGACAGCTTCTCAGAGTTCCAGAGTGATTCTTACCAAACAATGATAAACACTCTTTTACCATTTCTTTCAATAGTTCTTTGGTCTTCATATTTGGTAGCAAGCTCTGGGGTCTTTCAGGTGCAGTTTCACACTGTTGAACAGATAATTTGAAGGATTTAAGTTAACAAGGTTAAACCATGTGCTGGGTTTCATTTGCAAATAATTTTGCAAACCATAAAACTTAATTGGCTTGAGCTAAATTATAGTCTAGTACATCATGGACCAGTTCTACAAAACTGATAATGCTGCAGATATATGTCCAAGTGGCAGATAAAATCTGCAAGGAAGTGGTAGCCTACTAGTTAAGATGTTGGAATGCTGATCGAAAAATTGTGGCTTTGATTCCTAGCACCCCCAATCTTCAACTTTTCGGCCTCTAAGAAAGGCCATTAACAGCTGAGTTGGATAATGAAAATGAAGTAACTGTGAATTCAATGCTCTGGATTAAGGTATCAGACGAATGCTAGAAAAACACACATACACAAAAGGTTTATCCTTATGTGGACTATATAATCTCTTCTCTTGCTCTAAAATCCGTCATCTTCATTTCAGGCAGCTTTGCCAAAACAGTTGGCGGTACACGACAATCTTGTGCTGGTATAAGCAGAAAAATACCTCCTGTCTTCTTCTCTTTCCTCAACAGTGTGTTAGGGGATTGTCATGTTCCAGACAGACTACCTGAAGATGGGAAATGGTGTCTTTGGATCAGAAAACAACAGGGTTCTTTTCTCAGTCTGCAGTCTGTCCCCGACACGACAGAGTTTTTTTAAACAGAGGTGGAAATGACATGCGCCACATTGCCAGCATCTCACAGTCAGCATCCACAAGACTGCTCCTTTCTTATAAAACCACTTATCCCTTCCTGGTGTGATTAAGGCCAAATGGGTTTTACGTTCAAAGACATCACAGGATGTAGTTGGGATTTCCCAAGCTTCTTTTTTGTTATGACTCATTAAAGGTTATTGAACGTGTCATACTGTGAGTACAAAATAATTAAGTTGAGCACATCTGAGTTCCTGTTTCCTTTTTGTGCTGGGAAATAGGTGGTTAAATTTCCTGTTTACTTGTTCATGTCCTTTTTCTTCATATATATATTTTATAGTGTTTGTTATTAAATGCTTTGATAGTCATAATTTTATGAAAAATTAGGAAATCCACTAGGATGTTTTCTCTTTGTTTTCTCAGAGAGAAGTGATAGCACAGTTGCTGAACTGTTGGACTGCTAACTGGAAGATCCAGGATTGATTCCCAGCACCACCAAGTTGCCCTTGTTGGCCCCCTGATCAAGGCCCCTAGCCCCCACAAGCATTTTTATCTATCAAAACCTGTTTTTTTAATTGATTTAAGTACCCAAATCAGTTTTTTTATAGGTAGAAAATTCCCTCAGGAACATTCCTCAGTTGGTAAATTCTCCTTTTTGTTGAAATGTATAATAGAAGATTTTCTTCAAAAGCATTTTTTGGAAGGCATAGAAAGAAGTGTTCATCTATCCGAATGGTTTGGTCCAAACATTTTGAAAGGTTTCCTATTTGTCTGTCAACATATGTATGTTTATAACGAAAAGATGATGTCATGGTTACGGTATTTCTTTTGGACAGGTAGGAATATGGTGTGATTGGATTTTGTTGTTTTATGCTAGTAATTTGTAGTTTATGTAGTTTGTGTACCTTTTACAAATGAGCTCAACTACAGCAGCAGTGTGTAATCGGGTAATTTTTTTTTTATCATGTTTGGTATTTTAGTACTGTTACTAACTGTGCTATAAAGTTTTCTCAATGTTTTCTCACCAGTGAATCAGTGCATTTTAGTAATTTTGTCTCTGGTCGTCTGGTCTGTGCACGTCCAGGAGGCGTAGCTGTTAGCTATTAGCATTTTTCAAGACCTCTGACTGCACCTTTAAGTTTCACCAACAACCTTGTAACTTCTTATGTTTGGCAAACAGTTAATTTTGCAGCAAGGACAGTAAATCAGCCATGCAGTGAACTGCAACCCATTTACATTTCTGCCATTTTGACAGAAACCCTTATACAGAGTGGGTAATGTTTAGCTAATTTTTTAACCCAATTGTGCAGTTGAGGGGCCTCACTTAAGGGCCCATAAGTGGGGGTCCTGACAACCCAACACCCTCTACTCTCTTGTTGATGATTTTCCTGTAAGTTTCTATAAAAGATACACCACAGTAATGAATTTTACATTTTGCAACAAAAAGATTATTAATTCTTGTTTGTCAAATAATTTAAAAAATTGTTTATCACACTAAACATTATCTTTGTGAAAGCTTAACCTAATTCCTTTTTCTTCCTTTTATTTGTCTAATGCATTTTTAATTTTACTGAACACACACACACACACATACAGAGAGAGAGCAGGGTAGGGCGAGATGCAGTGTGAGTGGTTTAGAGAAAGGATGACGATTCGCTTCCTGCTCTATATAAACTCTGGGCTGCTCCTCCGTCTCCAGACTGCTTATAAACTCCCACGACACTGAACTGGATATTTCTACCCTCCTTGGACACACAATGTGCAAGGGACTAACAGCACTCCGTGGTAACTGCCTGGAAAGGTACAGCACTGAACCACTATTTTACACTTTTTAACATATGCTGTGCAGTGAAGAAGTATGTACATGTATATAACTAATGTGTGTGTGTTTATTCGCCAGGGCCAAAAGTTTAAAAGCACGCATGAACAGCTTTCTGCAGATGCAAGACTGGAAGCTACTGTGCTATGCTTACAAACTGAGAAAACCAAGGTAGGTTATGTCGTTGTGTCTTCTACCTAATGTACAGTATGTGTTGTACATAAAAGCTTATTATTATAGATGATTAGAAATGTTTTTTTATTCTGCAGACTGACCTTGGAGGAATGCTTGACGTGGAAGGAGTCTTTTGAGAATCTGATATCAAGCAAACGTAAGTGATGTACAAAAAATGTTCTTAGTGCTTAAGCGCTAAAATAGGGCATAGGGATGATGAAGGTTTTAGTGGATTGGAGGTTTCAGACAAGTAATCTGTTTTTGATCTCTCCGACAGATGGACTGTATGCTTTTAGAGCTTTCCTGGTGTCTGAATTCAGCGAGGAGAACATCGCCTTTTACCTGGCTTGCAAAGATTATAAAAACACAAAGTCCGAAGCCAAACTCAGGGTCAAAGCTCAGAGGATTTACAACGAGTTCATCGGAAGCAAAGCTCCAAGAGAGGTGATGAGTGTTCTGGATCATCTGATATCTGTGTCCTATATCTGATTTGCCCAAATTCATTTTGGTTTTTCTTTCAGGTCAACATCGATCATGAGACCCGAGACATTACGCAAGCTAACGTCAAGCTTCCTACAGTAACCTGCTTCAATCAGGCGCAATACCGAATCTACATCCTGATGGAAAAGGACTGCTACCCACGATTCCTACGCTCCGCCACTTATCACGACCTGCTGAGCCAGCTAACCAAAAAGAATGCCAAAGTTGCTACCAAAAAAGCCTGAGCTTTTGTCTAAAGATGTTAAAGGGACGAGAAGAAAAGAGGAATGCTCAACCTCTGATAAATGGAAGCCCAGACTTTCTGAGATTGTGCTGATCTTGATATGAGAGCAGGACTGAAATTGAGGAAAGAAGGGTTTTGGAAGACAGCAGCATCAGATCTGTGCTGTAGCAGCCTAGAGTGAGATAAGACGTCACTGTTGTGTTTTTTCAGGGGTCAAAAAAGAAAGTCACTTTCAGAGAAAGGACTAATGTAGCACCTCCAACATAGACACACCAACATGCTGAGACCGACCTGCTAATAATTTGGAAATGCAAATAAGCTCTTTAAATTACTACCAATATTTTTATTTTTTCTACAATTACTTTCCGACAAGACAGCTAATGAAATGGTGGTTATTTATTTCTTTATTTATGGATATTTATTTACCTTTATCTAATAAACTGTAATACTGTCTTTATTTTTTAAGAAAATGTGCAATATTATCTTTACTGTACTCTGTGAGGTTAATAAATCAATAAATGAAAAAAGATAAATTGATATTGTCTTGATTTATATAATCACATATTTTGTCATTTAACTTATAATGAATAACACACCATGTGGATTTGTAACCAAGGTAACAGATCAGTGCTTGCTTGGCACCATACTCAAAACACACACAAGTTCCTCACTGTTTTTTATTATTATTTTTTATTTGTCTGTCATGAGATGAGAAAAGATTTACACACACCCAGCTGTAACGAAAGCTGATTCCTGGAAAAAGGAAATCGGATAAAAACGATTGCGTATTTGAAAGGGTATGGAGTCGTTCAGTGTTTGCACAAACTATAACTCAACTGCGTAATAAAGCTGGCATTTCCAGGGCTTGTCTAAAGGTAAACATGGCGTGATGAGAGCCGACTATACAAGAGTCTTTACTTTGGGGAAAAAAAAGGGAGACAAATCACGTCAGCTGAGTTTATGTTCATAATGTAATCGGGTTAATATTCACTACATTAGTTCTGCCTACACAGGACATACACTGCATGGCCAAAAGTGTGTGGACACCTTAACCAGCACTACTATAAACCTCTTTTATAGATAGTTGTCTAGAATGTTTTTATGCATGTCTATGCAATGGACATAATTAAGCAGACGCTTAATTAATCCAGATGCTTTAAGTCTCATCATTGCACACTAGTGTCACAACCCACAACATCTGTTAAAAAAAAAAGAATAAAATAATCCCCAGGGACTTACAGTATGTACGAGGTCCCTACATAATTTCTGATAAGAGGATATTAAAGGACAGCCTGTGCAGACATTACATACTGATAATGCTTTTTCTTTTTTTCTCTGTAAGATGTTTATAACATCTCAATCAGTGTCAAGGCTTTGTGATTAAAAACTTAAACAAAATTAAGAGAGAGTTGTGAGATGATATGGCTGAAGGTTTTTGGACAAATGTGCTGCAATCTAAGAAAATCGATATAATATTATTCTATTAATATTATATAATAGCTAATATAGAAAAAGGTAGAATGTTAATTTTTTTGTGGAAATTAGGATTTCATTACATTATTATTCTCTAACATCTTGTCCATCATCCCAGAAAATATATACCAATATTTTATACCATATTTTATTACCATATTTTATACCAATAGTTCCAGAATTGACAGATTGTTGTATACTCACGTGCGCAGCAGACAATGTATATATTGCACATATATGTATACAGATAGTGTGTATGGTATATACAATACTGTACGGTATGTACTGTGTGTTTTTTCAGGCCATGAAAAAAACAATTATTCAAATTACCGGACAAGCGGATTTAACAGACGACCCTTCACCCCTATTTGTCTGTTAAATTGAAGCTTTTCTGTATATATCAAATGCATTTATTGTGTTTAAACGCTATTTATTTATAGTGATTTATTGTAGGCTTCTGTCATACACTGTGCTTTGCTATTCTATGTCTAAGAATATAAGCTATGAGCTACGCTACTTATGCTACCTAAACAAGTGGTGATCAAAAGTTTAGAGATTATGTTCATAACAAACAAAGGAAAACTTACTCACTAAGTACATTGTGAGTGGAATGACATTGGAGACATATAAGACTGTTTCTTTTGTATCCCGAGCTTACAATCAACATCAGATCAGGTCCAGTTGGTCCAGAGGCAGTTACTCAGTAATAACCTTGACTCTTAAACCGTCATCTGGAAAAGACCACAGAACGCAGAATCTTACTTTGCTGCATTATAGAATAACCTGTGGGTTTGTCTGGTCAGAGAAGAACTGACACCTTAACTGAGCCTGGTTTTTCCAAAATTCCCCATTTTGTCACCGATGGAGTTTTGGTTCCTTGCTGCTAACGCCTCTGGCTTGCTTAGTTAGGGAAACTTAATTTACTAATACAAGTTAAACTAAACTGTGTGTTTAAACTAAGTTACACTAAGTGTTTTAGATAGTGTTCACTATTGTTCTTGTAATGACACACTATTCTGTTATGTAGTATTGTAAAGCTGCTTTAACACAATCTCTATTCTAAAAAACAATATGGGGATGTGGTAGTGCAGTAGTTTGATTCCTAGCACCACCAAGTTACCACTGTTGGGCTCCTAAGCAGGGCTCTTAACCCCCAATTGCTCAGTTGTATAAAAAAATGTAAGTCACTCTGGATAAGGGCGTCTGCTAAATGCTGTAAATGTAAAAAAAGGGCTTTATAAATGAAGAAGACTTGACTAGACTACATTACTGTCCCTTTTAGGGTAGTGCTAATTCGCCTGCTCAGGGTATGGGTAGATAGCTGTAGCATTTAAATTTTCTTCCACTGTACCTAGGAGGCCCAATGACTGTTCCAGCATGAAAACGGCTGTGTGCACAAAATAATGCTGTGTCAGAACTTGATTGTTCTACACAAGAGACTGACCTCCTGACCCAAAATTAGCATCTGATCACACTAATACTAAATGCTTAATGCTAAATGCTTTTCTAGAAGTAAAAGTGGGACTAAATTTGGATTAGAATGTTCAGAAGGAAACTTATGTAACGGTCAGATGTCCCAATATTTGTGTATCGCACAGGTAAAGTGTTGAAGCCATTATAAATCAGAATTAGTAAATATTTCAATTTCATCAGCGAAGAGGCCGGTGACAGATGGTACAGTAGACATCTTTGTAATATTCAGCGTTAAGCACTCTGAAAACACACCGACTCTGGGTTTTGGTGGATTTTATTCTAGCCCATGTCTAGCCCAATTCAGATGTTCCAAAAAGATAAAAATCCACACATAAACACGTTTTCTCTAAGAAATTCAATTACTAAATAATAGTATTAAATATGTAAACCCTTTAAATAGATCATCCAAGAGTTAACGCATGTTATGTAACACCAGACTTACATGCAGATTTCAATTTTAGATTCAGCATTAGACTTGGAGGCCTGATCTCTACAAAATGTGTCATAAAGTTATATAACTGGAAAAATAAAACCCCAAAAAATGGTTTAAATCCAACTTTGAGTGAAATATTGTGTTGTTAAAGGTTTGTTTTCTTCCTGAACCCATCGAGATGTCACTTATCATAACATCAACTTCATAAACTTCACTCACTTTCCTTAGCCCTCCCAGAAAGTAGCGACACCGCTGGGCTTTCTTGTTGATGAAGCTAACCAGCTAACCGAAAGAGCGAGATATTTAGTGCTTTCGACGATCTCTAAGGAGGATCCGTCGATGTTCTTTGGAAAATCTATGATCCTTACTTTGGCAACATTTAGAGACAGGTTATTGGCTCTAAACCAGGCTGTTAGCTGTTGCACCTCTTGTGAGATGAGACCCACCATAGTCATGTCATCGGTGAACTTTACAATGTAGTTTGAGCTGTGCATTGTTAGAGAGTCATGAGTCAGCAGAGTAAATAGCAATGGGCTAAGCACACAGCCTTGAGGGGCCCCAGTGCTCAGTGTGGTGGTTCTGGAGATGCTGGTCTCCCTGTCATAAAAAAACAGGATCCAGTTGCAGAGGGAGGTGTTTAGACCCCACAGGTTCAGCCTTTCTGGTGCTGAGGGACAATGAACAGCATTTATACGTAAGAGTCCTTATGTCCAAATAGATGGAGGCTTGTGGCAATGGCATAGTTTGGATGATACACCAATTCTAAGTGGTCCAGTGAAAATGGCAGCAGGGTCTTGAGGTGCCTCATGACAAACCATTCGATTCACTTTATCACTATGGGTATGAGTGCAACGGAATGGTAGTCATTGAGGCAGAAGACTGTCAACTTCTTTGGCATGGCAACGATAGTGGTGTTTCTTCAGACACAAAGTAACGGCACTGTTGAAAAAAATTGTGAAAACATTTGATTGCTGTTCTGCACAATTTCTGAGCCGGGATGATGCCTTGTCCATGCCATAGATTCCGAACAGTTTTTAAACAATAATGCTGGTTAATTTACAATAAATATCATTATCATTATTGTGTTCGATAAAAAAAGCCAACACATTTTTGTGCTATTTAGTCTTATTATATAAATGATTTAATGATTCTTATTAAAAAAAAGGATTAATTGCTTACGACCCCCTACAGCTTGTAAATTACATGCAAAAAGCTATTCTGACTTTTCTAGTTGATCGTTTAATCAGTTTTCATGCTATAGAACTGTAAGTGGTTCAGTGAAAATGGCAGCAGGGTCTTAATGTGCCTTATGACAAACCTCTCGAATCACTTCATCACTATGGGTGTGAGTGCGATGGAACGGTAGTCATTGAGGCAGGAGACTGTCAACTTCTTTGGCAAGTTTGACCCCAAACTTTTTGTTTGCTGAAAATTCTTAATTTCCCAGAAAATGTTATATAACTGCTAATATAATGATTATAATAATTTTTCGAATAAATTATTTGGCCTATTTAACATAATTATCCCCTTTTTTTGAACGGGTGTTTAAGTAAATTGATTTCAACAGAGGGGCAGCACGGTGGCTTAATGTTTAGCACTGTTGCTTCACAGCAGGAAGGTTTGGGTTTGTGTGAAGTTTGCATGTTCTTTCCGTGCTTGCATGAATTTACTCCAGGTTCTCCGGTTTCCTCCAGCAGTCCAAAAACATGTATGTTGGGTTGATTGGTGATCATAAATTGCCCATTGGAAGAAGGTGTGAGTGTGTGTGGCCTTGTGATAGACCCCCTCCTGCCTTTCGCCATTTCAGAGACGGCTGGAATAGACTCCCAGCAGGTCCCTGAGACCCAGAATTAGGGAATATGCTATATATATATATATATATAATAATAATATATATATATATATATATATATATAACTTCATTGTGCAGGGTACATGTACAGAGCCAATGAAAGGCATTTTTTGCATATCCCATCTTAGTAAGTTGGGGTCAGGGCACAGGGTCAGCTATGATACAGCGCCCCTGGAGCAGAAAGGGTTAAGGGTCTTGCTCAAGGACCCAACAGTGGTTGACTTGCCGGTGGTGGGGCTTGAGCCCAGGTGTTTCTGGTCTTCAGATCAGCACCTTAACTATTTGAGCCACCACTGCCCCCTTTAGAAGTAGATAAATGAATGTTTACACATATTAGATGTTATGAATGACCGATTAATAAAGTTTATTACCTTGCAATACTGTCAAAACTAATAGGGGTCATACGACTGTACCAAAAAAACCCCACAGGAATGCATTTAATATTTATTTATTGTCCAGGAAATGTGTTGTGTGGATGTGGGTTGTTGATCGGAAGACCAGAAGCGCCGAGTACATAAGAACCTTGCTCGAGGGCCCAGCGGTGGCAGCTTAATTTTTTTGGGACTTTCAATCAGCAACCCAACACCCATTTCACAAAGTTACCACTTGCCTATCATGACTCTGCGCTGTCACCCCAATATCTTAAGGTAATACATGTAAAGATATATTTGTGCTGAAAAGTATATGTTAAAAAGTCTTATTATTATTATTATTAAAAAATGATAGGTATAAAAAGAGTATTAATTATAGCTATATCTTTTGGTTGGTTTTTGCAACTCCCGAACAACATCGCCACCTGGTGAGTAATAAGTGATATTGCAGTACAGTATTGAGCATTTAATGTACAGGTAAAGTAAAGGAGAAAGATGTTTCAAAAGATGCCTAATTAAACACTGAATAAATAAAAATATTCAACAATTAACTGCAAATTAATAGTTACAGTTGTTACTTAATGTGTTGTACAAATATGTAGAAATTAAGAAGAACAGCATTATTGGCTCTTCACTAATATTATCTTAAACTATTTCTACCAAAAGTTTAATGACTTAATGTTTCCTCTTTAATGTTATCACTTTAACACATTTATAAAGTGGTTTTAGTCTTTTTCTAACATCTTATGTTCACAGAAACTGCTAAATGTGGTAAATGCACATGAAGTGCTACAGACAGCAGAGGTCGCCATTTCACCTGTTTTAAACTCAAGTTATCCTAGGAAAAGTTTTATTGCCATTTTATCCATTTAGAGCTGATGAAGTTTACAGTAAAATGCAACATGTACCTCCAGAACTATGATGCTACAAAAAAGAATGCATTATACAGCAAGAGCTACATACAGCACAATGCTAATACTAGGAATACACAAACTACTTAAAGATGTTCAAACTTGAAAAAACAGTGAAAGAAAAATTACAATGCAGCAGACAAGAGACTGAAATGTGTGTGTGTGTGTGTCAGCCCTGTGACCCTCATAAAGTCTAATGGTACAAAAATTGATTATTGATTGGAGACTCCAAACCCTTTTGTGTATTGCACTGAATAATGTCATCTGCCAAATACTATTATTATACAAACACAATTAGCCTCATACTCAACCATCACTCAACAATTCGCTGATGGAAAATCCGACACACAAAACTGTGCCCTGTGACTGGTTGCTTTATATGTCACTAACATGTCAGCCTGTGCTGACACGAGACTACTATAAACCAGAATTTTTGTTATACTTCCTGACACTAGGGGGCACCAAAAGGTAAAAAAAATACATTTCCATTAGTCTGAATGTTATGCTACATAGTTATGAAGCTTAAATTATGACAAAACTCTTTAAATTGTACAATTTTTAATTGTCTACAATTGTAATTTAACAAAACTGAATATTATGTGGCATAAAATATTTTTTTGTTTATTCTTGTTAAACAACAGTGTTTTATGTTTCTGGCATTAAGCAGACACCCAAATTCATTTTTTTTTATTTTTTTTATTTTATACATCTATGCAATTAGGGGTTAAGGGCCTTGCTGAGGGGCCCAGCAGTCGTAACTTGGTGCTGGGAATCGAACCAACAATCTTCTGGTTTGTAGTCCAACACATTAATCACTGAGGTACCACTTACTGTTTAAATATTTAGAACTCTTCAGAGATTATCTACTTTTCCCTGTGGATGACCTTTTACCTACTTTCTGTGGTTAAAATGTATTATAATTTAATTTAATTTCTTTATCCTAAAAAACTTAAATCTTTATTTTTTAAAACTGGATATTTGCAGTATTTAAGTATTATTTAATGTGTTGTAGAAATATGTAGAAATTAAGTAGAACAGTATTATTGGTTATATAATATTATATAATCTCTTTAATGTTATCACTTAACACATTTATACTTTTTTTTCCTAATATCTTATGTTCACAGAACTGCACATGAAGTGCCACAGACAGCAGAGGTCGCCATTTCACTTGTTTTATTCTCTCAAGTGACCCTAGGAAAAGTTTTGTTGTCATTTTATCAATTTAGAGCTGATGAAGTTCATAGAGAAACATAAATAATAAATAAATCAAATAAAACATGTACCTCCAGAACCATAGTGCTATTAAGAGTTGGAAAGCACTTCTGTAAATTGCTCTGGATAAGGACATATGCTTAACGCTTTCAATGTAAAGGTCTATGTAAAATATACACTTGGCCTCATCCTCAACCATCACCCATAAAATCCATAAAAGCCACCCTGGTTAATTTATTTTACGTGAAACAAGAACAAACTGTGATTGGTTGCTTTATATGTCACCTACATGTCTGCCTGTGCTGACACGAGACTATTGTATACCTGAATTGTTTTTATTACATTTTTTGACACTAGGGGGCACCAAAAGATAAAAAAAATTAATTTATAAAGTCATGACTTAATAGCTTCAGATTGGACTAAATGTTATGCTACATAATTATGAAGCTTGAAATATGTCAAAACTCTAATAGTTTAAATTGTGAAAATTTTAATTATCTACAATTTTAATTTAACAAAACTAAATATTATGTGGTATGTAAAATAGTTTTGTATATGTGTATAAAACCATCGATTTATTGATGGATATATCTGTACATTTTAAATTGAACACAATTATTTTTTCATTATTTATTATTTTTTGTTCTAAATATTTAATCAAATTGTTTATTTGACTTTTTTTTAGTTTATCTACTCTTCCCTGTGAATGACCTTTCACTTAAAAGCGCTGTATGAAATAAACTAATGTTTAATAAATAAACAAAGAACAGAAGTAGAATGAAAGGAAGCTTCCAAGCTTGGACCACACTCTGTGTCTTTTGTGCTCTGCAGGGACAGGACATCCCTGTCCAGCAAGTTATAATAACAGTCCTAACCATAAAACTAATTACTTGCTCATCATCATAATGAAATAATCAGATCATTATATCTCTACCTAACTACCCTAACCCTAGATGAACTACAGATTTGATCTACTGCCTCCAAAAATGTGTATGGTGTGTGTGTGTGTGTGTGTAAGCAAAAAAGCACATATATCAGTAGAGAATCAGTGCAGATCAGACAGTAACAGTTTAAAACATGGGGGAAGTGGTTAAGGTGTTGGTCTGCTAGATGAAAGATCTGGGGTTCGAATTCCAGCACCACCAAATGACCACTGCTGCCCCTAAGCAAGGTCCCCAATTGTTCAGT
Source organism: Bagarius yarrelli (assembly GCA_005784505.1). NCBI lineage: Eukaryota > Metazoa > Chordata > Actinopteri > Siluriformes > Sisoridae > Bagarius > Bagarius yarrelli. Next base: position 1,741,064 of record VCAZ01000028.1, read on the forward strand.
CGTATTCATTCATTTTCTATACCTGCTTATTCCCTAATTCAGGGTCACAGGAATCTGCTGGAGCCGCTCCCAGCTGCCTCTGCAAGGGCGAAGGGCAAGGGTACACCCTGGACAGGTCACCAGTAACCCCACGCAAGCACGGGGAGAACATGCAAACTCCACACAGAGAGAACCCTGGCCGGGAATCGACCCCGGGCCTCCTTGCTGTGAGGCACAGCCACCATGCTGCCCTGTTCAGTTGTATAAATAACATAAATGTAAGTCAATCTGGATCTGCCAAATGCTGTAAATGTAAATAGAATAGCTGAATTATGACAGTTTTATGCTTATATTAATGTTATTACAAATTCTGGCACATAGAACATACAAGAATAATTCATTTCTGCTAAAATTGCCTGATGACGATTGGCCACAGAGTGTAGCATGTGGTGACTTACTGTAATCTGCAATAAGCATTTAAAGGCTAAAAAATTCACTATCTAAAGTGAGCTAAATGAAGCGCTAAACTCAATAGCAAAAGTATTAGGACACCTTTCAATCATATATATAAGTGTTTTAAACATCCTACTAGAGATTTATGGTGCACTCAACATTCCAATTATCCCAAAGTCAGACTCTGTTGAACCAGTGAGGTTTATCTAAACTTTATTTTGGAAACACAGGAAATCTTTGGGACGGAAAAAAGTGCTTGTTATAAGCTGATTGTGTATGTTTGATCGATTGATTGATTTTAAGAGCTAAATTATTCTGTAGATATCTCACAACATCAACGTAACTAGAACTTTAAAAAGTAGGGAAATGGTAGCTCAGTTGTTAAGGGCTTGGACTGCTAACTGGAAGATCAGGGTTCCATTTCCAGCACCACCAAATTGCCACTGTTGGGCCCTGAGGAAGAACCTTAACCCCCATTTGCTTAGTTGTGTAAAAAAAGAAATAAATTCAAATCGCTCTGGATGATGTTGTAAGTGAAATTTTTAATGATATGAAGTTTCATTCATTTGGGTAAAAATAAATCATTTTCCTATTTCAATTTTTTTTCTATACAATATTACACCACAAAGTAATTAATGAATAATCTCTGAATCAGAAAACTACAAAGAAATAAATAGAACATGCATCATGCGGGGGTTAATGACGAATGTATACAAGCGCTCCCTTAACCTGACCTCCTGGATGCAAGCTGTGAACCTCCCAAGTACAAACTGTACAAACTCCCTAAATCCATAATGCAGAGCACCATCCTGTGTGTGTGTGTGTGTGTGTGTTTTTACATCATCATATCGATCTGCAAAGCTTCTCTTGGAGACCATCTGTACAAAACAAGGGGACAAGGGAATCTGTAATTTAAACAGACTACTGTCCAGGGGACAGTGTCTACAGAGTCCTGTGCTAGAAAGCGTGGGAAAAGGCCTACTGTCTGTCCCTTGTGTCTGAGGAAAACCGTGTTATGCGATGACCTCAGTCCTGAGGGCTTTGGAGACTCTGTCTCATGTGCATTAATGTGTTCATGACAATGCCCCTTTGCACAAACCCCCTGAGCTCCATGAGAACGTGGTTTTAAAGAATATCCTGCACACAGCCCTGACTCTGATTCAACCCCACTGAACACCTTGAGGTTGGGCTGGACCACCCCACAAAATTTCCGAACCCAACATTACACTACAATATTAGGCTGACTCCCTTATCCAGACTGACTTACATTCCTGAGCAATCGCAGGTTAAAGGCCTTGCTCAAGGGCCCCACAGTGGTGGCTTGGTGGTGCTGGGAATCAAACCTCAGTCTTTCTGGTATCAGTCCAACACCTTTACCACTAAGCCACTAAAAAAGCTAGTAAAAGTGTAGAGGCTGCTATAGAGTAAAAGTATAACTAAATCTGGAACAGGATGATGAAAACCCTTTATGGATGTGGATAGACAGGTGTACTAATACTTTTTTGTGTATATATCAAAAAGATTTGCCTAAAATTTATAACTTGTAGAGACAAAATATAGTTTTTCTGATTATATAATTGTTTGCATTTCGACCGTAACCATTATAAAGCTAATAAACTGCTTATTAAGTCAGCTTCTATAAAGTCTCCTGATGAGAAACAAAATCAATTTCTGTTTGGTGTGGCATTTTCTTAAGGCATTTTTTTAATCCAAGACTTTGCAAACTGTAAAATTACTTGATTAATAGAAAAGTCACCTGAATACAGGTTTATTATACAAAAAGAAGAAAGCATACAGCGCCTTGAAAAAGTATTCATACCCCTTAAACTTTTTCACATTTTGTCAATTTACAACCACAAACTTTAATGTATTTTATTACGATTTTATGTAACAGACCAACACAAAGTAGCACAATATTGTGAAGTGGAATAAAAATGATATACGGTTTTCAAAATTGTAAGCAAATAAAAATCTGAAAAGTGTGATGTGTATTCGTATAGCGGTGTTGGGAATTGAACCTGAGTCTTCTAGTTGGTAGTCCAATACCTTAACCATGAGCCACCACCTCCCAAAAGTGATATGCCACCTCCAAAAATTGGGTATGCACATCAGCGCTGCATCTAGAGACCCATTCTTTTTTGCAGACTAGCACAAGCTTAGCCACAATGATGTGCTACTATGTGTTTGACTAACACATAAAATCTTACTAAAATAAAAAAAAACAAAAAAACTAAAGGACTTTCAGGTCACATGAGCCAATATTTAATTCACAAAAAAACATAGATAACATAAAAAATGTTTAAACTGAGACACTTTTATCCATTATCATCCCGATGAGATGATGCAATGTGGTCTGAGGTCCTGAAGACTACAGGCATCAAACAAAGGGGTTCGTCCTTGTGCCTTACACACAGAGATTTCTCGAGTTTCTGATGTTATAAACTGCAGATGATGAGATTTGTAATTTGACATTGAGGAACATTGTTTTTAAAGTTTTCCACAATCTTTTTACACACACTTTTACACACTGATTAGAGAGTCCTTGTCCATCTATACTTCTGAGAGCCTCTTCCTCTGTAAGGCATCCCTTTTATAGCTAATCAACTTACAGACCTGATGACAATTATCTTAGTTAGTTACTAAATGTTCTCCCAGTTGAATCCTTTTAAAATGTATTGCTTTTTCAACCCTTTGTTTTAGTTTTCATTTTATTTAAATATAAAGAATTTTCTCAACTTTTCAGGTTGTATTAATATCGGAAAAAAACTTTTTGGACATAAACAGCATATCTTTACGAACGCATACACTTGTAATTGATTTCAGTCTGTCTATCCTCTTATGTTTTTAGAAGATGGAATGAAAGAAAATACCCTTGAGAAAATTTATATATATATAGATATATAGATAGATAGATAGATAGATAGATAGATAGATAGATAGATAGATAGATACTTCTAGGTAATTAAAATTGTTTAGAGAGAGAGAGAGAGAGAGAGAGAGAGAGAAAGATCTAGAAGTATCTAGAAGGGCATTGGTAGCTTGGTGGTTTTGGACTACTGATGGACTACTTATTAGAAGGTTGTAAGTTCAAATCCTAGGTTTACCATACGCCCACTGTACAAAGCCTTTAACCCTTAAACACTTAGTTGTAGGTCACTCTGGATAAGGGTGTATGTAATTTTGATATAAATGTAAATTACAACTAGGAAGTCTACTAGAAGCCCTTAAGATTAAAAAAAAACAAGTAACCATGGTTTAAGACAAAGTTTCACATTTTTTAATATAGAATCTGCTAGACTTTTTATTAAACTTTCCTTACCTTACTTTCCTTACACATACTGTACAACACCTTGTCTGGAACAGCAGCCCCTCTTTCCTAACACTGTCCTTTTATAGGTATAAATTCTATTCCCCAACCTATGGTCAGGGTATATCCTGGTATTAAGAGCCAAAAAACCATCTAAATGAACTACTGACCCTATTTGGACAGCAGAAACATCACCTCTGCCTCGACCACTGAAATGACCTCTCATTCATCTCTTGTGCTGTTTTCTGTTTAATACATTGCTCCTATGAATAAACGCATCTGCTAAACAAAAAAAAAAGGAAACGTCAGCTATTATGAGCACATAACTACAGCAGGAAAACACCAACTTTATTCCAGTTTCTCTCTCTGTGCTGATGGGTTTTGTTTCTAGTGCATGCTTATAGTTTGTTTTTTTATTCTTCCTGGTATGATGAGCACCTAACCTGTGCCTGGTCACCTACCTGGATGTTGGCTTGCCTTTTAGACTGTTTGCCTTGTTGTTATTGCACTTCAACCACAGTAGCAGATTAGTAGTGCTGGAACTTAAACACCAACATGCTAATCAACATTTGAGAACCTTAACCACTTAAACCATTGCTACGGTTGCAAAATTCCACAAATGTTCAAGGCTGAAAACTTTCGGTTCTACATTTGCAGCATTTGGCAGATGCCCTCATCCAGTGCTGGTTAAATTGATCTCATTTTTTATACAACTAAGCAACTTGCTCAGGGGCCCAGCACATATAACCTGGTGGTGCTGGGAATCAAACACACAATAAAAAGGGATTTTTTTTTTTTAGAGAAACAAAATGTAGCTAAAAAAGAAACAATGCAGTAAAATTTTAATTTAAACAACAATTTCAGTTAAATTTCTACCCTGCATATTCCTTTATCACCCCCACCCCAATTTTTTAGCCACTGGAAAGTCAAAACTGTAATTTTTAAAATGTGTATTAGTTTGTATGCATGTCAGCAGTCCAAAAGTTTAGTATATACAATTTATATAAATTTCCCTAAATTTCCAAATCTTTCATATAGATTTTCACATTTTTTTAAGTTGCCATAAGTTCAACTCTAAATATTTCCAAAATCCACACCAATAAAGGTTGCACCTGTTTGTAACCCTAGCTACCATTGTGTTAAAAAAATGTATAATAAATAGCACGTACGTAGTGAAAAGAAGAAAAAAATCTATAAAACGTGATGTATTGTTTCGTTACGTGATAAGATTTATAAAAACAGACTGACCGAAATCCGCCTGTTGTCACAGCACATCTGGCACAATAACAACAAAGAAATGTGAAGTGGCTTTTGTCTGGTCTGCTTGATGACATCCTTTTAGAAATCATCGCTGAAGAAAATGAAGAAAAGCAATTCAACTTTCAAGCAGCTGTTTGTAGGTACAATGAAAATTGCTTGTATGTTTTCTTGTGTAGGCCTCGATCAGTAATTCTCAGAAATTTTCTTAATTGTTTTAGCTACCATGTATTTTATTTAATATGATTTTCACTTGGTACATCTTGTACTTTGAAAGCAACATATATGCTGCATATTCAATCCAGGCGATGCTGAGTACCGTGTACGTCTTACAGATTTAATCTGAAGACCTGGAGAATCACAGAGAATCAAGTATCAGCATCTTTGATCACTTGACAGTGATAAGTCGGTCTTAGAAAAAGGATTCCAGGAAACATCTGACGTTGAGGAATGCTTGACCTGCTGGTTACAGGCAGCGTAATGGCGACCGTATGTTATTTGAATACATGCCTCATTACTATAAAAGGTTTCAAGTGTTTTCAGGTTGTAGAAGACAAACCCACCATGCATGTTGAGAACTCACGTATCTCCTGAGCCTGAGGTAACAAGAGGCCTGTTTTTAATTATATCACATGCACGATTTTCCCAAATAAACAACTTGTTCCAAGGTTAAAATAAAAAAATAAATAATAATGGACTTGCACGTGCAAGTCCTTCATGCAAAATAAAAGCACTAGTACTGCACAATATGTACATGACTGTGATTGTGATTGTAAATCAAGGAACAACAACAATGAAATTAACGATCCATCACAGCCGTAGAACACATACTGTAGAATGCAATCAGTTGAGACACTTAATGTTTTAGTTTTACTTATTTTTTTTTCTGGAAAGTGAGTCACTGCTTTTATTCTCCACTTCCTCCAATTCCAACCAAAGATGAATGATTAGTGAGGTCCATGGGGTGGGAGATATTTATGTTTCCCACAGACGGGCTGCTGGAACAAGATAAGACTTCTGTCTTCATCTCTTTCTTCATCTACTAAAAACTAAACCTGACAGCAGTAGATTAACTTCGGTTTAATTTCCTTTTTAATTTAACAATTGTTTAATAATAAGTCTTTGGAAATCTTCTGCATAATACGACATGTTATGGCCAAAAGTTTGTGGACACCCTGTCACATGGTGCATTGTAGTGTCCTGTGCAGAGCCTTGACTCTGACTCAACCCCAGACCTCCTCACCTAACGTTAGTGTCTGATCTCAATAATACTCTTATATCTAAATAAACACACCTCCTTTTAATGAAAAGCTTTTGCAGATGTGTGGAGGTTTTAATAGGAATAAGAGTGAGAGTAGAGATATATCATTGCTGTGGTAATGTGTCTGTTGTAAACTATAAGACCTAACCCTAACCTAACCCTAACCCTAGGTTTGTTTCTCAGTTCAGGTGAGTTCTGCGTTTGGTTTCATTCACTGCTTCAAAAATACACACTTAATAATAAAAACTCATCTACATGAAACTGCTGTAAACTTTGGAATCAGCTAAACTTTTTGGTGTGTAAAATAAATGTAGTTTAAGTAAGTAGTTTAAAGAGCCAATGTGTCATTTTTAATAGATAATACATTTACATTTAAAAACCCTACGGAATAAAACAGTGGTGTCCAAACTCGGAGATTAGTTTTAACCCTAATCAAACACAACTTAACCAACTAATCAAGATCTTAATACTTACAGGTAGGTGTGTTGAGGCGAGTTGGAGCTAAACTCTGCAGGACACCAGTACTCCAGCACAGAGTTTGGACACCCCTGTAATAAGTGGTGGAGTATGTATTAATGTTTTGGACTGCTAATTGGGAGGTTGGAATTAGATTCCCAGCACCACCAAGTTGCCACTGCTGGGCCCCTGAGCATGGCCCTTAACCCCATATATAATTTGTAAGTCTCTCTGGTAAAGGCCACACCAAGTGCTATATAAAATCTAGTATATTGTGACAGATAAAACCAGGATAAAAACATATTCCACACACACACACACACACACACACACACACACATATATATATATATATAGATATATATATATATATATATATATATATATATATATATATATATATATATAATATATATATCACAGGTTTGTTAAACCCATACAAATGCATACCCAATAAAGAGACAGTAAATGGACTTAGAAGACTAGTACTGCTAACTGGAGACCAGCAGAGAACACAGGAGGGAAAAAGAGGTTCAATGGGATACTGAAGCTAAAGACTGGGCCACAGGAATAGAAAACACTGGTGAACACTAGAGCTTGGAGATGTACCATGACACTATCATAGCAGTAAAATTTAGCAAGATACTTAATTCCAGGAAGATTGTGAAGGACCTCAGCCGCCCCAGAGTTCAGGAAAGCGCTTCCGCTCCTTGTAAGCAAACAGAGACAGAGAACTAGGAGGAGATTCTTCCCGCATAAGTCTGAGTCAGAATACACAAAGCACCAAATATCTGGACTTTCCTCCAGTGACTTACTCCCTGTTTCATCTCCTCCCTGCACAATTATTTGCACATTTGCACAACCAACACTGGACTGGAACAGCAAAGAGTCACTTTAAACACTTCTATTCCAGCACATGGACACTTTAGTGACAATCACCCTGGGTCACTTGAACCTGTATTTACCTCTAAACTTATTACTTATTACTTATTTTTATTTTATTAATTCTAGTTTTATTTTACATGCTTTTACTTCCATCTTTACATGTTGGGCAGTCATAAAACGCATTTCACTGCATGATGTGCTCTGTATGAATATGTATGTGACAAAAAAATAAATAAAATTGTATTTAAAAACAGATCGCTCCAATCATTTAGTTTTTGTTTTTCTGATCATTATTTCCCATAATTAGAATTTGTTTCTGTATTGGATGAACCCGAGTGTATTTCCTTTTTGTTTATTTATTTATTGTTACAATTTGAATACAGAACAAATTATTTGCGGACATGAAGTAATTATTTTCTTGTTAGTACAGGATTGACTGATTCAGCCATAGAAAATAAACTCCTCGGTAAAAGCAAATTAATATCACTATGAAAATGTTCATTCGAATTTCCTTGAAGATCCTTGTTTGATTGTAAACACAGAGACGCATCCAGCAGTGAATCAGTCACTTCATATAACGGAATAAATCATCCCAATCTGTTCACTGGTACCGCTATATATCCACTCTGCTGCTTAACTGAGCATGAAGGGTTTTTTTTTAAAGGATGCTGATTATAAGGGTGAAAGACAATCAATTAAAAAAAAAGTGTGTTAAAAGTGTGTTTGGCAATATAAGTAAGTAAATATTTACGAATTTACTAATATGATTTACTAGGTATTTATTAGGCACATTAGGTATTGATTAGCTATAAATAAATCTCTACACACCACTGATAAAATTGTGATGTAATTGTGCAACTCATTTTGTCTATTTTCTAAATAATTCATAAGTATTTTTTTTAATGTTTGCCAATTAAGGACATTTCACTTTGATAAGTTTTTAATTTAAAAAATTTAATTTCTTGTAAACTTTCCCCACTAAAAAGCACTTTGTGTGCTTTTTAGTGTTTGCAAATTTATCTGCAGAAAAAAAAAACCCTTTTTAATAGTTTTTAATCATCATTACCTTTGTTGTTATTTGTAAAGTGAATGCATCGTTTTCACTTAAACACACTTAAATGCTTTTTAGCCTAATTATCCGTTCCTCATTTACTCAGTGCAGCATGCAGAGCCTAGAGACATCAGTAGGAAATAAATATAATTGTAGGTTTATTGATAAAGCAGGCAAACACAAGGGGCAAAGAAAATGGCTAAAGGTGAAAGACAAGATAAAGAACATTGACTACCTTAAATAATCAATGTTAAATCCACTAGGGATGAACTCCATTCAGTGATTTAGATAACAATGTCAATATTTAATTAACAGGGATTTGAAACATGCGAGCATTTGAGTCATGTGATCAATCAATTAAGCTGATTTCCACTACCGCTACACACGACACACTATTCAATTCAAACACACATAACTAGAAATCAGCGAATCTGGTTTCTTCAGTGGTTAAATAACCCGATCCTTTATATAATCTATGAATTCTTCTTTTAATTAACTTATCTTATTGCTAACTCCAACATAGATAAAAACAGTCTAAAAATTATGCTAGGGTTCAGTTGTTAGCTAGTAACTGAGTAGTTTAGAAAGCTTCTTGCATGATCAGAAACATAAAAGGTATAAAATCGATGGAACAGATTTATCTGCTTTATCTAAACTATGGGATTTAGTTCAATGGTGAATTGTTAGGTCTTGTAGGAAGTCAGGGCATGACCTTATGAGTCCAAGGATTTGGTGGATTTTAGGGATTTAGTGAGTGCCCTTCAGTGGCAAAAGCAGTCAGAATTCTTACTGGACTCGTTTATTAACTGATTTAAAAGGATGTAAAGTGGATTCGGATTTTTCATCTCTACATATAAAGTGATACTTTAAGCTTAAACAAATATACATTTTAAACATGAAAATTAATATTAATGAGATTCGTAAGATGTCTTGTCCACCATAAAAATTATATCAGCATCACCACCTGGTAGCTCCACTTTTCTTCGGGTCTGTAAGCAAAACGGCAAGCATTAAGTGCAAAAAAAGTGTCCAACATTCCACACTGTGGAATAAGTGCATCATTCAGGTACTTGAGAAAAGAAATTCATCATTCAGAACTTGCGCTTCTTCCTGCAGGAACATTTAGTATAAACACACTTCATACAACCAAATGCTGAAGCAACCTGGACATATCAAAACGCTCAAAATTTAGCACTTTAGATTGAGATTTTTTATATACCAGAAAAAAAAGGTAAGACGTCAAATATCTCCAATTAATGTTTAGCTGTAGATGAACAATATGGATGCAGCACATACAGTGCATTTGGTCATCTGGGAAAAAAACATTAGATGCCAGTTTGGATCAATTTTATCATTTTATTATTTAAAAAAAAAAACAATACTATATTACTTAGCCATTGACTTAGCCCTTTTAAAAAAAAATCCATGCTGCTTTTTCAACAGTTTTTGTTGTTGTTACACTTTGATTTGTGATCTATTGTACCAGTATTAAGTAAATGTGTAAATGCCTTTATTTTGTCACATATATTTTTTACAGCACAGTAAAATTATTTTTTTCATGTACAGCTAAACATTAATTGGAGATATTTGACATCCTACCTTTTTTATCCCATCTTAGTAAGTTGGGGGTCAGAGCGCAGGGTCAGCTATGATGCAGCGCCCCTGGAGCAGGAAGGGTTAAACGTCTTGCTCAGGGACCCAACAGTGGTTGGCTTGCCGGTGGTGGGGTTTGAACCCAGGTGTTTCTGGTCTTCAGATCAACAACTTAGGCTGGTGGTGGTGGGGTTTGAACCCAGGTTATCTGTACAATGAGCTGTTCAATAATGTGACTAAAGGCACCTTTGTACGTTGCTCTAAATGCTAAATGCTGTAAATGTAAATAAATTCTGGAAGTATTTTGGAGGTTGGTTTGTATGTGGTGTGACATTACAGCACTAATTTAAGTTTTCACTGTGCTTTTCATGTGAAACATGCTGTTAATGGTTTTTCTAAGGTTTGATCATATTTAGAATTAAGTCAAAGCAACATTGATTTTTTTTCCCCAGTCCACTAAATACACAGTATCTGCTGTATACTTACAGTTCGTATGGAGTGCAGTCCATAAGATATTAGCTGAGATTTTAATATTTATCAATGTACCTTTTAACTAGTATTTTTCCCAACCAAAAACCAAAAAAAAAGTTTTAATCCTAATTAACTTTAAACCGTTTACTTTCTTGGATTTTAACAATCATGTCATTAAAAAAAGTAAGTCTGGACTGAGGACTTTATGAGTGACACAGTCTTTGTGTTTATAGCTTTAAAAGTATGCTTGGTATCCTCCTACTGCTAACACCATTAAACACTGGTCCCTATAACATTAACAAGGTTTTACAAAACAAGCTTTTGTTTATGTTTGATTTCTGACTGAGTTAAAGGTCAAATGATCCACTGAAACCTGAAGCTGAAGCTGTTAGAAAGACCCGAAAGCCTGAATTCCTGAAGACACATTAGGATAATGTTTTGGCAGCTGTCTTGTTCTGGCTTGGTAACATATCTGATAGTTGAGCGTTTTATTTAGCTGCGGACGAAATAGTCATTTTGGTACACACTTTTTTTTTTGCAAATAATTGACATCATTGTTTTAAAATCGCAAGATAATTCTTGATAGCTTGGGACCATATTTGGGGTTGTGAACATTAGAGCAGTTACATAAACAAGTTCGAACCTGCAGCAGGATTTATGAGGACATGAGTGGTTAAAGTAAATGCACACGTGATCCAGGAACATGTACAACAAAGTGTGTTTGGTAATATAAGTGAGTATCTATTTACAAATGTATTAATGTGATTTATTAATACATTCTTTAATAAAGATTTATTAATAATTATTTATTAATATGAAAAAAAAGTACTTGGGGTATCCATAAAATTGTGATGTAAATGTTCAACACATTTAGTCTATTTTCTAAATAATTTATGAGTATTTTTTTAATGTTTGCCGATTAAAAAACTTTGGTAAATTTTTAATTAAAAAAAATAATTTTTTGTAAACTTTCCCCAGACATATTAAATTGCAAGGGGACCTTCTGTGCTTTTTTACTGTTCGCAAATTCATCTGCAGAAAAAAAAAACAAGTTTTTAATCATCATTACCTTTGTTGTTATTTGTAAAGTGTTTGATTAAACAAACAAATCTTATTGTTCAATTGTCTGTTTTTTTTATTTTTTAATATTTTTGTTTTTTAATAAAGTTATAATTTAACATAAATGAACTCGACTCAGGGCAGCATGGTGGCTTAGTGGTTAGCATTGTTGCCTCACAGCAAGAAGGTCCCAGGTTCGATTCCCAGGCAGGGGTCTATCTGTGTGGAGTTTGTTCCCCCTGTGTTTGTGTGTGTTTACTTTGGGTTCTCTGGTTTCCTCCCACAGTCCAAAAACATGTATATTAGGTTGATTGGTGATTCTAAATTGCCTGTAGGAGTGAGTGTGTGGGGTTGTTTGTCTGTATGTGGCCCTGTGATGGACTGGTGACCTATCCAGGTTGCACCCCTGCCTTTCACCCAATGACAGCTGGGATAGACTCCAGTAGATCCCTGTGACCCTGATTAGAAATAAGCTGTTATAGACAATGGATAGTTGGATGTCAGCTCTGTCACCAAATGTGTCACTTTACAGACAAGTGAATCCTCACCAAATGTTTAAACGTGTGCTTTTGCAAACCATGCAGCTGTTCATTGGGGCAGAATCCATCAACAGCTTCTTTAAAGGTCTATTGTGGCAGAATAAAGGTTGATATCCTCTGCAATGAAGCAAACAAGCCAGTCCAAATCTAGCTGCTTCATGTTTGTTTAGGCTTCCCAACTGCAGCACCACCTTTCTAAACATGGCTCTCGGGTCATTAATTACCTTCACATGGCCAACTTTTTTATACACCAGTAACTTAATAATTTCCCTTCAATTACAAAAATAAAAAGACAGCTTAGCACTAAGCTTCTGTTTGTCTGTGGTTTAGTGCTTGATTTTTATTACAAAGATCGGTGCTCTGTGAGAGATATAGGCGCTGCCTACCAGGTGTATTGTTCATATTTCATTAAGAGAAAGTGGGGCAAAAAATTGAGCGGTGTATTAGCTGATTTAATGGTTGGGCTGCCATTTGCATCCTGCTGTTTTTACATTTACAAAAATGTAGGTTAACAAGGGAGAATAAACACATTAAAATGTTTTTCTGGCAAAGACTTCAATTTAATGCAAGCAATGTATGTACAAATAACACAAAATCTACACAAAGTGTTTTCATTACATTCTAATTTACATTAACATGATAGTAGTAGTGGGCAGTATTTCACTGTATAAGTCATTTTATTTCTTGGTAGCAAAATAACATGATATAATTATTTAAAATAAACTTAATAAAATACTTTAGAAATGAAAAAGACTTCACCTTGTTTTATTTCCTCTTTTCTTTTATTTGTGACTTGATAAATATAGTAAATAAAATATAAACTTTTTAATTTCACTGTAATGTTGGGTCACTTATAGACTAACATTATTAATATTATAAACTTATAAATTAGAACATCTTTTCACATGTATAAAATTGGTATAACTTAAATAAGAATAAGTGAATATTTTTGTGTCTCTCTTTGTTTAATATTTACAGCCATTGTGTTTCCTTTTGTACTTTGACTTGGATTGTGGGTGTTTAGTTTATATTAGTTAGCGTCATGGTAAATTAAGTTAAGTTAGTTTAGTCAAGTTAACTTTGGTGGGTAAAGTTTATTATTATGGTTTTGTTACCCTGTTTAATTAGAATGAAACTAATTCTTACAACACTAAATGAAAAAAAATATGTTACGGTTGACTATTTCTTCCACAGTAGCAATATATACTATCATAACTCCCAGCCCTACATGATGGTTAACAGGGGTAATCGTTCCCAAGAGGGTTGAGGGGGAGGTAAACTTTCCAGTAAAAATATTTAGACATTCTAACGCTTCTTAATGTAAACCACAATTAACCTAGAACATGGAAAAATAATTTACTTTGTAACATTATTCATTTTCTGCATTTTTAATAGTTATTTATTCCAACTCAGGTCAAAGTTCTAAAAGCCACTCAAAAGTATTTAGTAACTGATCACATCCATATGTGATTCTTTTCAGATTTATCTTACTTTAACTTGTATAAAAACCGAGCAGGACCCTTTTATCCTAAAGCACTCATCACTCCTTATATTACACCGCGTGCCATCAGATCTACAAGCACCATTTTCTGGTCCCACCAAGACTTTTCTCTGTTCTGGCACCAAGATGGTGGAACAAACCTCTCATTAATGCCAGAACACTGACTGTTTTCAAGAGACAATTAAAGACCCGCCTCTTTCTCAAATACCAGGAACTTGACATTAAATTAAAAAAAAACCTCTTGCTCTTCATCTATAATGTTTGTTTTTTTTAACAGTTTGTGGGTTGTTAGACTTTGTATTGTATTGTAATGCAGTGTATCATCACCTTTGGGTAAGAATGTCTGTTAAATGAGTTAATTGTTTTAAATACATTCTTGTCATGTGCTCGCTCTCTCTCTCTCTCTCTTTTTACTTTCTTTTTACTATCTTTTTTTAATCTTTTTTTTCTTTGCATACAAGATTTTTGATATACATTAAATTTCTTCAAGATCACTTTTCTGATCTATTATAAAATCTGTTTATGTTTAGCTAAAAATTCCTGGGACATTTGAGATGGAGTTTAAGGAACCTTTCCTGCACTTGTTTTCATCCCTTTCTCTCTCTCTCTCTTTCTTTTTACTTTCTATCTCTCTATATGTTTTTCTTTGCATTCAAGATTTTTGATATACATTAAATTTCACCACTTTTTTGATAAAATCTGTTTACATTCAGCTGAAAGTTCTTAGGACATTTAAGATGGAGTTTAAGGAAACTTTCCTGCACTTGTTTTCATCTGAATAACCAGATCTTTTTCTTTCTCTCTCTCTCTCACGCACACACACATACACAGCAATGGCGTAATCATAAACTGCAAGTCAATTGGCTGTAGAGCTGCTGGCTCAAATCCAATAAGTGGTCTCCATATAACAGAGCGGAGCACAGACACCAATTCAAAAAAAGAAACAGGATCGTTTTTGCTGGTGGATAAACGCTGTGAAGCTGATACTACTAAAGAGTCCAAACCATGTGTAAAGGATTAGCTGCCCTTCCCCAGACATGTCTGGAGAGGTAAGCTGACACACATATGTAATTATTGTACTAGATAACACTATCTGCTTTAAGCGTAAGCAATGAATACAGTAAATAATAAAGCATAAAGTCTAAAGGTTTAGTTATAGTAAACTGTCCTTCCCTGAAAAGTCTCCGTTTTGTTACAAACTACAGCTAAAATTACACATTTGATAGTAATAAATCGTAAAAAATAACATCTAAAAACAGATTTTTCTCTCTGAATGGTAAAAATTTTACAATATAAATTATTTTTATAATCGAAAGCTCTGTTAAACTTGTGTGTTAAAATTTTAATTAAATTGGCGATGACCGTTTTAATCAAAGTGATGAGAACCAGTTTAAAACTTAAAGCAGTAAAGTGTATTTAACAGATATATATAACAGGAATATTTTAGTTAAAATTCAGCATGAACGCTGTATGAGCTCTAATAAATAGCAAGACTTGTGTTTAAAACACTTGCCGGCGCTGATTGAAGGCAGTTCTCCTTGCGTCTCTGACCTGGGAATGGATAAAATGGTATAAAGGGTCTGGTTTTAATCAAGGAAGGTATGGGTTCAATAAAGCAGGCTTACATAAATCACTATGTTAAAAAAAAAAAACATAACTGGATGGAATTCACTTGGTAAAAAGAGATTTTTTTTAGAACAAGAAATATGCAGTGTGGTGAAAGAAATATTTGCATCCTCATGAGGAAATAAAAACATTTTGCATGTCTTAAATAGGTTTAAAATTGAAAGAAAATAAAAACAGGGTGGTGGTAGTTAGAATAATAATCTGATTATTATGATTATTAATAATAATCATAATAATTAGAAGAAGAGGTATAGGGTCCTTAGTTTCACAATTTCCAACAGTAATCAAGCAATCATACAAGTTTCATATTTATGTAATTATTTTACTTTATTCTTTCCTTCCTTCCTTTCTTTCCATCTACCTTCCTTTCTTTCTGCCTACCTTACTTCCTTTTTTCATATCGTTCTACCTTCCTTTTTTCCTACTTACCTTCCTTCCTTCCATCCTACCTGCTTTTCATTCCTTTCTTCCTAAATACCTACCTTCTTTATTTCCTTCCTTCCTTCCTTTCTTCCTACCTACCTACCTAACTTCCTTCCCTCCTTCCTTCCTTCCTTCCTTCCTTCCTACCTACCTGCTTTGCCTTCCTTTCCTCCTAACTACCTACTTTCCTTCCTTCCCTACTATCTACCTTCCTTCCTTTCTACCTACCTACCTACCTACCTACCTACCTACTATCCTTCCTTTCTACCTACCTACCTACCTACTATCCTTCCTTTCTACCTTCCTACCTGCCTGCCTACCTTCCTTCCTTTCCTCCTAACCACCTTCCTTCCTACCTACCATCCTTCCTTCGTAATTTTCTCCGAAATTTAATAAGAAGTTGCTTTATATAAGCATTGACTCCAGCTAAACTGTTCCATTCTTAGCTCGGAATACTCTTAACCCAGAATTTTAATGCATGTCCTCTTGTGTCCACAAACATTTTTTATCTGTTTTAAAACAATAAGCATAGATAAAATCAGCCGCTTTTAATTGCCCTAGGTGTAAATGTGTAATCATAATTTGCTGTAATGTTGTTGGACTGTTAATTAGAGGATCATGGGTTTAAATCCCAGGACCACCACTGCTGGGCCCCATAAGCACCGTTAATTCTTAGCTGCCTAGTTGAACAAAATAATCCAAAATAAACACATAATCCAGTTAACCTAGAACAGGCTCTGGATCTACTGTAACGATGACGCAGAATAATACAAAACATTTTCTGTATCTAATGTGACTTACATTTATCTCTTCTATAGAACTGAGTAATTGAGGGGTTTAGGGCACTGTAAACTTAGTGGTGCAACAAACTTCTGATTAGCAATTCAACACCTTAACCACTGAGTTACCAACTCCCTTAGTAAGCTTCAGTTCAGAAAGTTTTTAAACACTAAAAGACTCATTTCATTGTCTCCTTTCCATTTGTCTCTATGGGTAATTTCAAGCGTAATCACTCCAAACATCAGTTCAGTTTTTTTCTGCCATGTGAACTTATTTATTTTTCTACAAATCATTGTTTTGCTGAATATCTTTATGAGGATTGTGAATTTTGTGGTGTGGTAAAGGACAGAGTGTATTATTCTTCCAACCAACAGTCTTCCAGGTCTGAGACAGTAAAGCATCATAGTATATTAAATTTAAAAGCTGTTTTTATTTAATGACAGATATAATAATATTCTGCTGCTAGTACCACCTGGGGACATTGGTGGTGGCTTTAAACTGCTGTTCCCACGGTCAATCAAACGGCACAGTTAAGGGTTAAGGACCTTGCCCAGGGGCGCAGCAGTGGTAGCTTGGTGTTGCTGGGAATTAAACCCACCATCTTTGGATCAGCAGTCCAACACCTAGTATGCAACCACTTTTAATTTCTTTCAATTTAATTAAAATGTATTAAAACAATTAAATAAGATTATATATGTGTCATACAAATGGTTTAATTTATTAGAATGTTTTGCCAGAAGGAACAAGTATTCTCCAACTGCTTTTGGTTTTGGCATTGACGTTAAAAAGAATTTCTTTTGGTTAACTGTGGTTTCTGCCCTGCTACACTCCCATAAATCTAATCTGGCTTCCTAATAATGACCATAGTTGAGGCCTACAGTCTACAGTTTAAGTGTTCTTTGGGGATCTTTTGTGACTTCCCAGATGAGTTGTCACTATACCCTTGGAGAAATATTGGAGAAACAGAAAGTCCTGGGAAGATTCATCACCCCCTCTGATTTGACAATTCGTCTCCCACCGTGGTTCTGTGCTGTCCCTGGGACACAATGGTCTCATACCCCCTCCTTACTGATTAGCTGATGATATGGTTAGTATAAGGGACTGTATGTGTTCAAGCCTGGATGTGTTCAATCAGCTGTGTTTGCTTAGACTTCCTCTTTATAATATTTTGTCTACACGTCTAAACTATGAAGTGTGCCAAGCATTCAAGGATAGAGGAAGTGAGGGAAGCGCAAACAGTTTGTACTGTAAATCTGATGCATGTATTTGTGTTTTTAGAGCTAAAGGGATCAAGACTAAGTTGGGAACACTGCTCCAGAAGCCAGAGAATGCCTTTGACCTTATCATCCCATACCCTGAAAAGCCTGAGAAGAAACCAGAAAAGCTTCAAAAGTGAGTCTCTCTCCCTAGTCTGTTTGAATCAGAGTGTATATTGTGCTTACCTTTTTTCAGTGTTGTTTCTGACAACAAGCAGTTGGGATGGATAGATGGATGGATGTTTAATTAAATATGATTATATAAGCCTGGAGAGCAGGAAATTGAATTGCTGACACTTTCAGTTTAGTAAGCCTCCATTACCCCTTCAAACATACTGTCTGCAGGGCACTTCCATAGAACTAGTAGCTAAAGTCTAGATTATAGTCTAAACACACTTCACTTAATTTTGCAAAGATTGTTATTATGAACTATGTTTAGGACCTCATTGGAGCCTAAAAGTTTAACAAAAAATTTTTATACAGCTGTTTCTATTATAGTGTAAACTAGAATGAGTGAAATATTGATATAAATTTTGTTAGTATTTGTAATATTTTTCACACTTCTATATAATTGCCAATGTTGACTTATGTTTCTATGTGCTTAAATAAGAGTGTGAACTTAAACTGGCATGACACTTATGTAAAACCTTGGTGTGTCATTGGAACACACACTTTAATACCAGACAATTAGCATGAGGAAAATCTGCCCTCTTCTACAACAATATAATATCACGTTTACTCACATACACATAGGACTCTAAATCTAGTACAAAATTTTAAATATATATGCGAGATATTGAATAATAACTTCATTATTTGAGCTATAGATTTTACCCCATTGTATGTATTTATAAAAATGGACTAGTCTATTAAGCCAAGAGAATGATTTAAAGTACATGCGTATTATTTTTAATTACTTCATTTACCAAACATAGTTTATAATCTACATTTTTTTAAATTATGAGTCAAAAATTTGCTTTATTATGGTATATGTGTCATTTTAGTTACTTGTAAAACTTTTAGAGAACTTCTAGAAAAACAATAGTTAAAAAAGAAAAGGAGGTTAAGAGTGACCGTGTTAGTTTATTTTTAAGTCAAATAAAAGTGTCAAAGAATTGTTTATACTATAAATCATACAAGACTATAAAAACTGCCTGGATGGACTGGAAGTGCTGATAAAGTGGCATTTCATGTGAGGATAATGCCTTTTTTGGGCACGCTGGATCAGGGGTGTACCTTCACTCAATGATAATAGAGGCTATTTAGTGTCATTATGCAGTGTGTGTCGAAGAAAATAACAGACTGCTCAAAAGATCAATAATCCTTTCATACTCTTGTGTACTCAGAGGTACAGCATTACTCACAGAAGAGACGTTCATTTCTCCAGCTGCAGGTCCAATTTGCTGGTACAACACAGATGTAATGCTAATTTGGTTGGTTTGGAAACTCATTTGCGATTTTCTTGGTCAGAAATAAAAGATCCAGAACTGAATTTCTTGTATATATATTGGATGAATATCAAATAAAGTCTGCATGATACAGTTGGGTATTTACATTTGCTGCATTTTGCCACCTTTTGTGAAAGCATTGATCCTCCACCACTTTTTCACCCTCACTTCCTGTTTACAATTCGAACATTAAAATTACTGTAGAGTATTGCTATTTTTTAATGTTTTTTAAAGTTCTTAGATTCTTTAATTGATGTATTTGTGGTTGTTCTTAAGCCAGTTTATTCATACGTTTCTGTAAATGATGACGTTATTATTATTATTGACATTTTTGATGTTATTTCATTAGAATTGTTTGATTGTGTGAAAGATGAATCGATGCGCATTTCCTGAGTCCTGTTCATTACTGCTTGACACACACACTTGGTTAAAACAAGAATGACATGAGGCATTTTGAGAAACATACCAAACATATTTCGCAAAGGTAATCTTTTTGCACTGATCATTTTTACTATTATTCTACTTATTATATAATTACAAAATAAATGTAAATGTAATTTCTACTTACTCTAATAAATCATCTCCTGTGATCACGGTTATCTCAGTGATATTTAAGTGCACCACTTAAACAGTACTTACACAGAAACACAGTAACATTTTAATTTAATGCTAACTTTTTTGTTGAGCTTTTATACTTGAAGAGCAACAGCTAAAAGTGTTGGTTTCTGTCTTACAGGCCGACTCCTGAAGAAGCTGCCCAATGGCGTGAGTCTTTGGACCGAGTCCTTTCCAACGGCTGTAAGTTAACAGAAGCTATTTTTTACCTTTCTTCTTTTGTCAATTAATATTTATAGTAATCAAGATTACGATGAGGAATCAGTCCAGAACTAGACAGAAGGATCTTGTCAATGATCTCAAGGCAGCTGGGACTATAGTCACCAAAAAAACAACTGCTAACACACTATGCCATGATGAAGTGAAATCCTGCAGCTCCCGCAAGGTCCCCCTGCTCAAGAAAGCACATGTAAAGGCCTGTCTGAAGTTTGCCAATGAACATCTGAATGATTCAGAGGAAAACTGGGTGTAAGTATTGTGGTCAGAAGAGACCAAAATCAAGTTCTGTGGCATCAACTCAACTTGCCATGTTTGGAGGAGGGGGAATGCTGCCTATGAGCACAAGAACACCATCCCCACCATCAAACATGGAGGTGGAAACATTGTTTTGAGGGTATTTTGCTGCTTAGGGACCGAGACAACTTTTGGGAATTGAAAATGGGTCATGGGTAAGTATTTCAATGACAATGGCCTAAAACACATGGGTGTCAACAGAGAAAAGGTATAAGAAGAAGCACATTAAGGTCCTGGAGTGGCCTATCCGGTCTCCGGATCTTAATTCTATAGAAAATCTGTGGAGGGAGATAAAGGTTCGAGTTGCCAAATGTCAGCCTTAAACCCTAATGACTTGGATAGAATAAGGAGTGGGACAAAATGTCTCCTGACAATTGTGGAAACCTGATGGCCAACTACAAAAAACATCCAACCTTTTTCCTGATGTGTTATTGTGTTATTCTTTCTCTCACTGACAATTAAAATTATAAATTGAGCTTTTCTTTGTCAGTGGGAAATTGTGCAAAATCATTAGGGGGTCAAATAATTTTTGCCTCTCTGAATAGAGTACAGCTAGAATCAGCAATATTATATAAAAAGGTTCCAGAAAAGGTTGTAAAACAATATGGTGTATTATCCAATCCATCCACAATGGATATTAACCTGATAGACATATCTCTGTCCCTGGTGATGTCACCTGGTGATGTCATTAGAGTGGAAACATACAGCAAAAACACATCAAAAAACACATCAGAAAACAAAAACACTGTTTTGATTTATTAGATTAAAAAAAGATGGATGATGCTTTTGGTCCAAAAGGAGAAAAACAGAAGGAATGAAAACTCTATTCATCGTATTGAAAATATGTCAGTACTTGATTTATAAACAAGAGAAATATCACAGACCAAGTTTTTGTAAAAACCAAGCAAAAAGTAATTTATAGCAGTGGCAAAAAGGTAAAGAAGCAAAAAGAGGTAAAGAAGCGAGTACAGGCAGGTTGGAATGGGTGGAGAAACGTGTCAGGTGTGATGTGTGACAGGAGAATATCAGAGAGAATCAAGAGGAAGGTATACAAGACAGTGGTAAGACCAGCTATGATGTATGGCTTAGAGGCAGGTGGCAGAGCTGGAGGTGGCAGAGATGAAGATGTTGAGGTTTTCTTTGGGAGAATTAGAAACGAGTTCATCTGGGGGACGGCTCATGTTAGAGAAAGTCAGGGAAACCAGATTAAGGTGGTTTGGACATGTACAGAGGAGGGATAGTGAATATATTGGTAGAAGCTACCAGGCAGAAGGTAAAGAGGAAGAGCAAAGAGGAGGTATATGGATGCGATAAACGAGGACATAAAGTTAGTGGGTGTGAGTGAAGAGGATGTAGAGAATAGGGGTAGGTGGAGACAGATGAATCGCTGTGGCGACCCCTAAAAGGGAACAGCCAAAAGGAGAAAAATTATTTATAGCAGTGACAGTACAAGACAATTATTTTTTATGCTAGGAAAAAAAATTGGGGTCCGATATTATTTTAAATATTGAACACTTTAATTAATGTAATTTGTAAAATGTTTAATTTATGCATAAAGCAGAATGTTTTGCCCTGTATATACACACGGATGCAGCTACCCCACAGTTCTAATTCTACGCCTAAAAAAGCCTTTATTTTGTCAAAACTCAGCAGTAAATAGATTAAAGTATTTTATCAGTATTAGAGATCGGAGAAAACAAATTGTTGTTTTATTGTTAACAAAAATGTCAAGCCTCTGATGAAAATCTGAAGGTAAAAGTATCTTGCTTATTTAGTTACTATAGTTTTAGTGAGATCAGACACTAATGTTGAGGTAAGGAGGTCTGGGGTGCAGTTGGTGTTCCAGTTCATCCCAAAAGTGTTCAGTGGGGGTGAGTCAGAATCAGGACTTTAACCCTATTCAAATGCTGTGAAGTCAGTTTGTTTCAGTTCACACAGCATGCATCACTTTATGAAACTATTTATTTGGACATCTTGGAGTGAAAAAATAGACTGAACTTCCGATAACACACACACACACACACACACACACACACAACTTCACTGCTTAATTTCCAGCTAAATGCGCACTAAACTCAATCCGAAGATTCGTAGCAGCTTTTCGCAAAGCAGAACAATTCATAAACTAATTCTATTAAAAATCCCATATTTTTACTATTTGACAGTTACAGAAAAACATGTAGAAAAGTAAAAGTAAATTTCAGTAAAAGTGTACTTGAGAAAAGAATAATAGTACACATTAATAAACATACTCTAAAAGTAAAAGTCATTCCAAAAATTTACTCAAGTAAAATGTAATTGGTTACTACCCCCACATCTGCCTAAATGGCTATTGACGTTCTATACCAAGCACAACGTTTAACAGTACCAATCACCTGGCTATTAATAGACTTCCTATATAACCTGTATATTTTAATATATACAGTATATAATCACAAATTAATCCCCAGACAGATAACTCCAATTTTAGCTATTAAATTGTTTAAAATAAAAGCATCATTTTTTGTTCATCTTGAGCAGGCCAATAAATACACGGCATTAATGACACTATAAATAAATCACCCAAATGTGAAAATTACCATATTATCAACTTAACCTCAAGGCATTCTAGATTTTTAACAAAACTCAGCATTATCCTGGAACTGGATACAGAACATAGAACATTTTTATGCAGTCTGGATTTCTCATTAAAGTAAATTCCTGTATTTACTAAAGAGAAATAAAAAGTATAATTTTACACTTGCTTTAACATCTTGATTCAGCTGTTTTCATTCCTTGGCAAAAGGAGAATGGAAAAGTGGTGGAAGATGATGTAACAAAGGTCTTTTATAGTTTACAAAACTAAAGACACACAAGTTTACCCCAAGTCTTGTACAATTTGGCTCTTTATTTGCTGATAATAAAGCAACAGCTGTTGAACATTTAGATTTCGGATGTGATGTAGAGAGATATAGAGAGATAGTTTGTGGGAATTGGAATAAATGTATAATAAATCTCCATTTATATTTAAACACGAGTTCTCAACGGACCATTAGGATTTCAAAAGCCCTCGTGTGTCGTTATTTTAAGGATGAAACATTCGATATCAATTAAACAGGTTTTGGATTTATTGTTTTTTAAAAAATAGAAACTCCCCTATTGTACCGATGACACTGTGGGTTATAAATAATGTGGAAGAACTTGATTGTCCTGCACAGAGCCCTGACTTTGACCCAATCACCTTAATGAGGCCAAGACCTCCTCACCTCAAGTATCTGATCTCAATAATGCTATTGTATCTGAATGAACACAAATCCCCACAGTTATGCAACACAATCTTATGGAATGTCTTTCCAGATGTATAGAGTAAATTATAACAGTGAGAGTAAAACTAAGTCTAAAACCGTATATGGATCTCATTGCCCGGTTCCCAAAACCCTTTAACCATAAAATGTATATAGTTATAAAGTTTTCCTGTCTATGGTACAAAATGAACATTAAAATATTGACATAAAAATATCATCAGATGCAGTTTGGGAAAGTGGTTGCACAGTAATTTAAGTGTTGAAATGCTAACCGAAAGATTGACGCTTCGCTTCCCAGCACCACCAAGTTATCAATGCTGGACCCCTAAGAAATGCCCTCAGACCTTAATTGCACAGGCATATAATTCAATTGAATTCAACTTTATTTGTATAACGTGTTTTACACAGAATGCAGTAACAGTGAAAAGTGTAAGTTTGCCCCTGATGAGAAAGCCGGTGGCGACTGTGGCAGGGAAAAACTCCCTAGATGAAGTATTAAGAAACCTTGAGAGTAACCAGACTCAATAGGGAACCCATCCTCATCTGGGTGACCCCGAATGTTCTTGTTAATTACAGCATATTGTAATGTCGATCAAAAGTAATGTAAATTGTAGATATGGGTCAGTGGAACCTGTTTACTGGTGTCTCAGAATCCTCGCAGGGTTCCTCCTAAAGGTCCACCAGTGCTGGCACAATTTCGGGTATAAAAATTGGAAACAATTACCTTAGCTGCTGTTCATAATATTAGCAGGCACTAGCTGATAATGTGTTTTAAATATACTGGAGCATAATATTATGGGATATGTTATGTGTATGCCTGGCTCAGGAGATATGTCTTTAATCTGTGTTTAAACTGGGAAACTGTTTGAACCCCAAACATTGTCAAGTATGTCATTCCAAAGTTCAGGGGCTAAATATAATAAACTGTTTTTGTTCTGGGGACAACCAGAGGTCCGAACGATTGGGATAAATCAGATTAAAAATATATAAGTCACTCTAGATAAGAGCATCTGCAATATGCCGGAAATGTAAATGTAAACACCAGTTTTATTAAT
The DNA here is from genome assembly GCA_005784505.1 of Bagarius yarrelli. NCBI lineage: Eukaryota > Metazoa > Chordata > Actinopteri > Siluriformes > Sisoridae > Bagarius > Bagarius yarrelli. The sequence continues at coordinate 1,765,876 of VCAZ01000028.1, forward strand.
GCAATATAAGTTTGTTGTAATGCATATACCTATTTTTCTTTCCTGCAAAACAGCATAATAAAAAAGGGGCAAAATGCAGGAGCATTAAAATTGGTGTAAATCCAAATACATTCAGAAAGACCAATTACATGTCACTGCTTGTAATTATGGTTATTTTTCAGTGCTGTCAGTGTTATTGTCTGTCAGCCCATGTCATTTTCTGCTTGATTAAATCCACAGTGCACTAAAGACACACACTCAATTTACTAATACAACACAGCCGAACAAAAGAATCCTTTTTTCCCTCTAATCGCAGTCAGCCACTCTAAGCGATAATTTTGCACAAATTATTGATCAGATTATTGCCTGTACGACGAGCATGTTGGGAAACGGTTAAATAAAGCAATAAAGGAAAATCCTGATGCGTTTAATGTACACAGTTACATCCGTTTATATTTCTATCTATCATTTTTCTATCATACAGATGGCCTTGCTACATTCAGGAGCTTCTTGATGTCCGAGTTCAGTGAGGAGAATATTGAGTTCTGGTTGGCTTGTGAGGATTTCAAGAAGACCAAGTCTCCATTGAAAATGGCCACCAAAGCCAAGAAGATTTATGAAGACTTTATTCAGACTGGTGGACACAAAGAGGTTGGTTTAGTTCATTCAGGTTGCTTTTTATTATTTCTTTTGATTGGATGAAATGTTTGGGTGTTTGTTCACCTTTATTTTTGGATGTAAAGAATGTGAACTTGTTAAAGGAAAGGGAAAATTGAAAGGAAAGCGGTAGAATTTTTCACATTTGCTGGACCTCCAAGTTTTCTTGACTAGGCTGGCAAGTCTAATTGGCCTTCAACTGTACACATATCAGTAACTAGATTCAGTGGCTGATTAAATGGGATTTTCTGGTCACCAAGAAGTGTTAACTTGTTTTTTTTTCTTTGGCTTTGGTGCACAGATAAACTTATAACTCTTGTTTGTGATTCTAGGGATTATTTTCAGCTTTTCATATAAAAAGTTTGCTTGTTGTAATCAATTTTCCATTTGTTTTTGTGAACATCCTTATATTTAAAAAAGTAAATAAAATCTGGATATTATTAAATTGCTAAATCTCTCTGTGACTGACTCTGCAGGTGAACATTGACCATTTTACCAAAGAGATGACTCTGAGGAACCTGGTCGATCCTTCCCCTGCGACCTTTGACCTGGCTCAGAGCCGCATCTTCACCCTGATGGAGAAGGATTCCTTCGGCCGCTTTCTCAGATCCGAGTTTTACCAAGAGCTCATCAAGTAAACGCAATTGTTCTGCTGTAGGGAGACAAAAACACAAACACATTCTTGATCGTTTGGATTTGACAAGTATCTTAAAAATTCACGATTTCGGAGCCCCCCCAAAAAAATCATCTTGGAATCTTGCTATAATAAAAAATTCTAAATGTCTCCCTACAGCATTATTACAGCGTAACAGCTTGTTAATGACAAAAAGACCAAATATTTTTTAAAAGCAAGAAATTGTACATCATTAAAATTGTATTTATACGTAATGCTGACATTTTCCAAAAAAAACCTTAGATTGTTTGCATAAACTGTTAGGTGAGATGAAATTTTCCCTGTGTATGAAATAAAAATGGAAAATCCTAGTCAGACTAATTCCCGCTTGTAATTCATGAGACTAGATAAGTGGCTCATGTTTTTTTAAAAGAAAATCTTGACCTTTGAGGCAATTCTCAGTCACTGCCATGAAAGATATGCCTGGCGGGGAGGGGGGGGGGGGGGGCGGAGCAAACAAAGTCCACATTATGTTAACACTCGCCTATAAACGGGACAGGGATTTAGGGTGGGGAGGGGGAGTTGGGATGGGGAAGTGCACAATTAATTCCTGAAAGACCCATCATCATTCACGGTGAAATAAGAGAGGGACGTGTTTAAATGCAACAAGTCCCTGGGAAAAGCCTGAGACGAGAGGGGTTGTGGTGTGTACGTTGCTAAGATAGGAAAATCAAGTAGGAGTGGATCTCCATAAGGCATTGGTGAAAAAAAAAAAATACAGAGGGACAGCTTTTCCAGGAAATATACAAAATATTCGACTCCTAATAAGTACTTTTATTCAAGACAATCACTAAAATATATTTATTATTATTATTATTATTATTATTATTATTTTATTGTTGGTGTTGTTAAGGTTGCATGCCCCGACTAATCTTTAATACTTAGTCTTCTATCGAGGACATGTTATCCTGTGTATAAAATTATTCCCCTTATTAAACTTTGCATGTGTGAAATTTACTAAATGCACATAATATATAACTTTTGCATGTTTTGGGTTTTTGTTCACAATTTTATTATCCAATAAAACATATAATATGCAGCATTCAATACAGTACCGGTGGTCAATAAGTCCTTATTTTAATGTCACATAAACTAAAATATTAAAACATTTATGGTTAAAAATAAAACTAAAAGAAACTAATTTTTTAATTTTTAAATAAAAATATAAATATCCATTGGATTTGAGGAAAAAAAACTACTAAGGACTTATATATCACCTTATTTTATTACAAAAATACATGTTTATGTACTACTGTAGCCACACATAAAATGTATACGTGCATTAAAGTTGTGGACACTTTTTTTTTTTTCAGATGTAAATAATTTAAAGCTTTTTTTAATTACAGGGTTTTTTTTCTGGTCATGTTACATAATGGTGGTTTATAATTTATTTATTTTATATACACATAATAATGATTCTGAATGCATGTTCCTTTAAAAAAATTATAAGGATTAAGAAAATAATACATTTATAGGGAAGTGGTAGCGTAGCTGGTTTAAGATGTTGGACTGCTAATTGGAAGATCAGAGTTTGATTCCTCCTGAGCAAGGCCCCTTAACCCCTAATTGCTCAGTTGTAAGGGCGTCTACCAAATTCAGTAAATGTAAAATCCATATGTATACTACCAAATTCTAACCTACACGTGAGCTTATAGAATAGTTGTAGCATCCACATTTTAGGTCTGTTGTCAAAATTTTAATGTCTCTATTAATGTCCGGTTCATGAACTAATCGTTACATTAAAGTTCTTTTTAATGAACTGGTCAAACAAATCTCAGTGAATTGTTCCGTGGTTATTGAGTTACATCAATAGAACACCGACTAAACTGCAGAAAGGGACAGATGAGAATCACAAGTTGTGATGTGTCAAGAGTTGATTGCAGTATTGTTTGGATCACGGTACACTGTCTTTTGAAAATGTCTGAAATTGAGATCCGATGAGCTAACAAATGCGTGATTTAGTGTAGCGCTACTGAACAGTACATGACTGCCTACTATTACTGACTGACAGCACTGTCTGAACAAAACTAGTTCTTTTGGACCACTGATGTAGCCAAACATGATTATATTTCATAACTAATTAGATAAATTAGAATGGACTATTCATAGTAACTGAGGACTAATTTATTTACTTTTTTCCTTTAAGACAGGCAGCATGGTAGCTTAGTGGTTAGCGGTTAGCACTCTTGCCCTAAGGCAAGAAGGTACCATGTTCATATCCCCTGCAGGAGTCTTTCTGTATAGAATTTGCATGTTCTCCCCGTGGGTTTATCCCGGGTTGATTGACGTGAGTGTGTGTAATTGTTTGTCTGTGTGTGGCCCTGCGATGAACGAGGTGACATGTCCACGGTGAACCCTGCCTTTTGCCCAACAAGAGCTGGGATCGACTCCAGCAGCTCCCTGTGGTATAGACAATAAATGAATGGATTTTTGAGATTTGTGCAGAACTGTAAAGATCAGCTTTGTGCACAACGACTCTAAGCTCCATAAAGACATACTGTGATATGGTTGAAGTTCAAAGAATTGAGTGACCTGCACAGATCCCTGACCTCAACTTAATAGAACACTTTGGGAATTAAATGGAACACCAACTGCAACCCGAATCTTCTCGTTTAATGCTTGATTGTAGTAATAATCTTGTGGCCTAATAAGCAAATCCTCAAATCCATGTGCAACTCAGTAGAAAGCTATGCCAGAAGTTTTTATAATAGAAAAAAACACAAAGATGTTATAAACAGATGACATAAACCTTTAGTCCATATAGCGTGTCCATTACTTGCAAATGCTTTGCCATGGTCAGGGTCACAATAGATACTGGACTTATCCTAGGAACACTAATAGAATTTTCTGGAGGAATTTTCTGGAGCACTCAAGATCTTAGCTTCTGGAGCTGACATTGATCCACCTAATCAAGCTTAATTATAATGCGAACAGAGGTGATCTCATATAAACAAACTTAGTCACGATTTCAAGACTGCCTGAAAAAACATAGCAAATCAGACGTGAGGCACACCACCCTGAACTCAATGACATTAAATAAAATAATTGTAGAGGTTTCCAGAATGTGGAACCAATAAAGTTTTATCTTATCCTATAAAGTATTGAGGTAAATATAAAGGTTAATTCATTCCTTTAAAAAAAAATGATGTATTTTTTAACCACTCTTATTAAAAACTGCCTGAAAGAACATGAGTAGCACAATATTGTGTTTCCAGACATCACAGTTTATTCAATCGTTTCTGGAAAAGACACATCTCGTCCTAAAAGAACAATCAACTGCTTCCTGAGTACATGTCCTTTCTTACACAGCCTGTTCTATTTTCTACACTAACAGAGTGGGTTTTTTTTAACTCAACCCAAATGACTTGCGGTGGAAAACAAAAAGAGAGTAAGAGAAAAGGGGCTGAGATGACGCAGGAGGCTTAAAGGACATTGCGGACACAAACATTGTCTGAGGTATATATATCCTTACATTTTGAATATATATGTAATCTATATGTAGATTTAGACTTATTTATTACTTGTGACTATGTGTTTTTTGATTATATATAAGATATTGGCTTTTTTTTCCGATTATACAGTAATGGAAAAAAATATTTAACGCCCCTGTGATTTTGTTTGTTTGCCCACTGACAAAGAAATTATAGGTTTATAATTTTAATGGTGGGTTTATTCTAATAGTGAGAGACAGAATAACAACAAAAACATCCAGAAAAACGCATTTTAAAAAAAGTTATAAATTGATTTGTATTTTAATGAGTGAAATAAGTATTTGATCCCCAATCAGTTAGCAAGATTTACGTCTCCCAGGTGTCTTTTATACAGGAAACGAGCTGGGATTGAAAGGACACTGTTAAAAGAACTTGCTTTTTTAAGGCAGTGCTTCTAATGTCAGCTCGTTACCTGTATAAAAGACACCTGGCCACAAAAGCAATCCATCAAGCAGATTCCAAACTATGTCCAAGACCAAAGAGCTGTCCAAGTAAGTCAGGGACAAGATTGTAGACCTACACAAGGCTGGAATAGGATACAAGACCATTGCTTATCATCTGAATTATCACCATAATAACATTAACAAGCAACATGAACTGAATTAGCTGCAGTGTTAAAAGCTTTGTTTTACTAACAGCATACTGCTCTGATTGGCACAATTATCATTTAATTCATCCTGTGCTTTATTTATTCATCCCATCCTCTGACTTTGGTCTGTTCCATTGCATCTATTCAGGATTAGCGTATGACTTAAAAAACCATGGTTCATCCCATAGGTTTTCTGTACAGATTATCTACTCATTATTATTCCATCATCAACAGCAACAAAAGCAAACAAAATGTCACAAGTTCCAGATGAAAAAACTAAAGTATTAATCAGGCAGGTTTGAGCTCAAATGCCACAGATTATTGTAAGGGAACAAGTAACATGCAATAAGAAAGCAACATAGCGAACAGGTAAAATGCTAGTCGACTTAATGCAACCAACATGAAGCTACATCAGAGACATTTTCAGGTCAAGATGAAAAACCTACACATTTAGCATGCATTGTATTCTACATGTATGCAATTATTCAGTCATCCAATCATATAGCAGCAGGACAATGCATGAAATCATGAAGGTATAGGTCAAGAACCATCTTACATGGAAGTCATTGGGGAAACATTGCCAGGTGGAACCCAAGTGTGTTACCTAATACAGCTGTCTGCTCTTTTTGAAGCCCATGAAGATTCAGCATGTTCTGGGGACATGTGTTTCTGAATGTCATGTTTCCAATAAGTCATCTATCTATCTATCTATCTATCTATCTATCTATCTATCTATCTATCTATCTATCTATCTATCTATCTATCTATCTATGTATCAACATACTATATTTAAAAAAAAATCATCTTTGCAAATCATGAATTTTTTGCTTTACACTCCAAATTTTCATTCGCCATGACAGTGACACAGTTCTACTCTGATCGGCTAGTACTTTTTTTATAGGCTTCATTAATTGTATAGAATTACAAATAATTACAGTTATTTAAACTTTTTATTGGCACAAATAACATTTTATAGATCATGTGCTTTATCCATTTACCCAGTCGTCTGATTTGGGTCTATTCCACAGATTCAGGGTTTTTAAAAAGAGAGAGAGAGAGAGAGAGAGAGAGAGAGAGAGAGAGAGAGAGAGAACAGAGAGGGATGGGGGTTTGAGAGAGAGAGAGAGAGAGAGAGAGAGGAGAGAACATTTCTCTAGGGTTAGATTTGGTTTTTACACAACAGAAATTTTACCAGCTTTAAAATAAGAGAATGAACAAAAGGTCCTGTTTTATAAAAATTTATGGCTTAGTTTTGCCTCAAAAACAACAGAGAAACCCTAGAAATTATGAATAACAATGTAAACTATGAAAAAATCTAAACTATTTATAATTTTATAGCATAAAACTATTATTAAGCTGCTCTTATATTAGGAAATTGCCTCTGGTAAAACAAAATACATAATATCATAACATTTGAAGTATTATCTGCAATCTGGTTACACAGATTTGGAAATGAGTGTGTGTTCTTTCTGAAACTGATCTGCACTAAGGTTCAAATGGAATTTGCAGTGGTAGTTAAGGCGCTGAGTTGTTGATTGGAAGACCAGAAAGGTTCAAGCCCCCCCCCACAGCCAGTCTGCCACTGTTGGGACCTTGAGCAAGACCCTTAACCCTTCCTGCTCCACGGGCACTGTATCATAGCTGACCCAGCGCTCTGACCCCAACTTACTAAGATGGGACATGCAAAGAAACAAATTTTACTGTGCTTGATGTTTTACCAAACATTCTTAATTATTACAATGAATTAAAACTAGGGCAGCCCGGTGGCTTAGTGGTTAGCACTGTTGCCTCACAGCAACAAGGTCCCGGTTTCGATTCCCAGGCAGGGGCTTTTCTGTGTGGAGTTTGCATGTTCTCCCTGTGCTTGCTGGGGTTTACTCCAGAAGTAGAAGTGAGTGTGTGATGGACTGGTGACCTGTCCAGGGGGAAGTTGTAGCACAGTTGTTAAGTTGTTGAACTACCAACTCGAGTACCAAGCCACCCCTGCTGGGCCCCTGAGCAAGGCCCTTAACCCTTAATTGCTCAGTTGCATAACAAAGAATATTGTAAGTCGCTCTGGATAAGGGCGTCTGACAAATGCTGCAAATGTAATGTAATTGTACTCCTCCTGCCTTTTGCCCTTTCAGAGGCAGCTGAGATACACTCCAGCGGATCCCTGTGACCCCGAATGAATAAATAAAGATCTTTCATCATAGCCTATTACGTTATACTTTGCTCAATCATAGAACAAGTATATCCCTAACACAGTTAATAGCTAAAGCTGTAAAACTTCTTGTTTATAAAGGTCTGTTTTCCTCACAGACTCCGAGTCTCCAAGCGGCAAGCGGGCGGATTTCCAAAGCAAGTAAATCAAAAAGTTCTACAGAAAAAAGTGTTTGAAGAATAAAGAATTGTGTCTTACATCTTCCACCGTGTGTTTGTGGTTGTAAGAGTATAACCACTGTCCTCATACTAAACACAACACTGCCCTACTAACCTATTATAAAACCTTCACAAATGGAAACAAACATGTTCCAGATACACACACACACACGAGAAAAAAAAGACAGTGAAAGCAAAACAGATGCACGACTAAATAAATCTTGAGTAAACAACTCATCTGTAAAAAAAAAAAAAAAAAAAAAAAAAAAAAAAAAAAAGGGACATCTTAGTGTGCGGAATCAAATAAAAGCTTTTCTATGTTCTTGTCCATGCCATTATTGACCTTAAAGAATCAACATAAAACATATTACCTTTCTTATTACATTTAATAGTTATACATGTACAAGAAGATGCATGTGTCTTCTTTATATTCAGATATGTTTTATAAACCAAAACACGTACAAACACACAAGCTAATGAGAGAACCGTACTTGTGCGTCACACAACAGATTATCAAAGTCAGGAGGTCAAAAATGTGTACCAGGTTTTACATCTGCACATCTAAACTAGCTACATACGAGTGCGCTGAACCCCACATGTTATAAATAAATGCTAGAAAATGTATGGGTTTATTGATATTATGGGATATTGTACTGAGTTTCAGGTTTTTGGGGGTTCTTTTTATGAGAACATAAAGCCCTTTCTCCACTAAAGATTGTCAATACACATGGACACATGCACATTAAAGGAATTATGGGTAACAGCTAGGGCTGGGCAATATGGCAAAAATATAATCTTAAAAATTTTTGTTTATATATTGATCGATAACGATATATGTTTTAATATATAAATTGTTAATGCTGCCAGTTGTAAAAGGGAAACCCAACAAAGACTGAAGGCACAAAAACTAATTACGGTTTAAAGTATAGTTTATTAGCAAAAACATTTTAGCCTTAAAAAAAATTAGGCGAATTATTAAAATAAACACAACTCAATTTTATTACCTGTGCTAAGACCTGTACATTTGGTGCAATTAATCTGGACTTTTGATTTGAAAACAGAGTCTAAGAGGCATGTTTGAAATGACATGACATACGAGTCAGGTTTAGTGGCCATTTTGTTTGTTTGTGTTAGCACAGATGTCACAAACAATTGTGGAGCTCAGCTTCTGCTACATTCTTGGATGTTTATTTACTTCATTTATTGAATTGGATCGTTTGGATCTTTTACCAAGTAACCAGATGATTTTTGTTGAAATTTTTTTGGATTAATGGCTTTATAGTTGAGGGTTTTTTTACAATTTTGTGCATGTATTGTTTGGCTATTGGGGGGTCTGATAAAGATACCTGGTTGTCCCTGGTGTTTATTGTATTTTAAAATTATTTATTATCATTTAATTACAAGAATCTTAGCTTTCTTAAAATATATTCATATGTTTAGCTTTTTTTTATTTCTAAGTTCTGTATGACACAAAGATTTTTCCTCATGGAACGGAGTGTCCCACCAGTCCCACCAGGAGGACGGTAAAACATTCAAAATTTCCATAGCTTATTATTGGTATCGACATAAGGTTTATCGCGATTTGATATGATATCGAGTATCAGCCCAGCCCTACTAACAGCTAAGTTTCACATCAAAATTCAGAATGGTAAAAAACCCCAATTGCTTAGTTGTACAAATAGGAGATAAATGTAAGTCGCTCTGGATAAGAGCATCTGCCAAACGCTGTAAATGTAATGTAGTTCACACTTCTATTGATGTTGCAATCGCAGCCATTAATGCAATTTATCTTGCGTCTGGACTTCATATTTATTGAATTTGATTGTCTGGATCTTTTACCAAGTAACCAGATATTTTTTTGTTGGAATTTTATGGATTAATGACTTTATAGGTAAGTTATAGATTCCTTGCACAGCTATAACTGTATATATAGATACCATATATACATACTACTGCACCTTCTGTACATTATTTACCCACCTCTGTAATTATCAACCTCATAGCCTTATTTATTACACTGCTATTTATTGTAAATAAGCCATGTATGCACTTCTGGTTAGATGCTAACTGTATTTCATTGGCTCTGTACATGTACCTTGCACAATGACAATAAAATTGAATCCAATCTAATCTAATCTAATCTAATCTAATCTAATCTTTTAATCTTTCAAACCAATGCCTGTGTATTCTGCATGACAGTTTTCTCTGATCAGTGTGGCTTTTTTGCTAGGGTTAGGGTTATCTTTCGAATGCCCCACCCAACTCCTGAACAGGACATCTCTGAATGCACTTCCTCGTTTTTTACATTAAAAACGCAGATGTGTACAGCACCGGCTCCCATTTACCATCGCAAATGATTGCAAAACAAGTCCATGATGTTCTTCACAAAAGTGGAGGTAACCTGTTTAAACAATGTGTACAAAGTTGTGGTGCAATTTGTAACTACTCCTGCAATTTTATTGCAACAAAGCATGCATATTATTAAAAAGCTGATTTAAAGATAAACATTTTAACCCACACTGCTCTTTAGTGCACAAACTGTAGGGCAGAAAGACAAAATTAACGGAGTGAAGTTTTACAGACAGACACTGCTTGAAATGGGTAAAGATGAAAGTAAAGCTACAGTAATTTGTAGCTGTGTGACCGGTAGATTCATTCAATGTACACAAGGTCATATTAAAGAGGAAGTGGTGGCTTAGTGGTTAAGGTGTTGGACTGATACCACAAAGACCGGGATTCGCTTCCCAGCACCACCAGGGCGCCACTGCCCTTAACCCCCAATTGCTCAGTCGTACAACAGATATAAACATAAGTCGCTCTGGAAAAGGGCGTCTGCCAAATGCTGTAAATGTAAATGTCACAGCTGTTTACTGACATGAGTGCAAAAATTTGTAGCAATCACAGTGCTCTATCTATATCAATCTATACAGTACTTTGCACTACCTATCATTATGCATCTTTGTACAATCTATAACTAGCTATTGTTACACCTCTATACTCTATCCATATACCTCTGTACATTATTTACCCCCACCTCTGTAATTATCATCCCCATACCCTATTTATTACACTGATATTTATTGTAAATAAGCCACTTATGCACTTCTGGTTAGATGCTAACTGCATTGCATTGGCTCTGTACATGTACCTTGCACAATGACAATAAAGTTAAATCTAATCTAATCTAATCTAATCTAATCTAAATCCCTCCCTAAAATTTTTTTTTGGCAGAAAGACAGCTTTCTCAGCTCAAGCAAAGGTTGATAGCCCATGCTAAATACAGTTGTTTTCTTAATTTAAATTCCCAACAGTGTTGCCAGATAGAGTTGATGTTTTTAAGGCTAAAAACCCATCCAAATGCACACAAAACCGTCCAAAACATTTGTATAATATTTTATTTTAACTGCCACGATTTATGTATCATACTATAGTTCGTAGGTTTAAATACGTGTTCTTAATTTTATAAAACTTACCTTCAAAAATAAACTAGGCTATAATGCTGCTTAGTTCAAAAGTGTGTGTGTGTGTGTGTGTGTGTGTGTGTGTGTGTGTGTGTGTGTTTGTGAGGCTGACATTTCCAACGCTTATCACTCCAATGTTCTATCAGAGGCTGTCACACATAAAGCCACAGGGCAGCATGTAATTGCATCAAGGCTAGTGTTCCACTATAATGACTAGCCTGCAGTCTGCTAACAACATCCAGACATGAGAGAAACCAGAAAACAGAGAGAGATAAAGCAGTCGAAGAGAACAAAAAAAAACTGATTCGGTTCTGCCAGATCCTTATTTATTCATCTAATTAACCTGCACTGGTTATTCTGTTTCTTTTGAAGCTAAAAAAGAGAAAGTGAAAAATCTCCATACAGCATGTTTACTAAAAACTTTATAAGCAAGGCAAGTTTATTTCTATAGCACATTTCATACACAGTGGTGATTCAGTAATTCAGTGTTTTACATTAAAAAAAAACAGAAATTAAAATAAAAACAAAGATTTAAAATAAATAAAAACAGTTAAGTAGATATAAAATTATTATAATCAGTTGGGACCTATCACAGTGCTCATTCAATGAATAAAGAATTAAACAGATTTAAGTTTTAAGTCTGGATTTAAAGATCTTCTGATTTAACACATCTGGTCTCTTCTGGTAGCTGGTTCCAACTGCAGGCTGCGTAATAGCTAAAAGCAGATTATCCTTGTATAGACTAAACCCTTGGGATGTCTACTGACTTGATCCTAATGATCTGAGTGATCTGTTTGGTTTAAAGTCAGTAAGCATGTCTGAAATGTATTTAGGTCCTATGAGTAATTTATAAACGAGTAGCAGTACTTATAATTTAAGTTAATCAGCCTGTGTATTGCTAACAAGTACTCAATAGATATTATTTAATTAATTGATTTTTTTGCTGTTTGGTGAAGTCGTGCGTTTAGTACAGTTATCATTATTTATTACTGATTGATTTTCTTTCGATATCCACCAATTCTATTTAGAAAACTTTGAGTAAATGCAGTTGACCAGGTGAGCAGCCATCATTCCAGATGTGAATCTCTTTTTTTTTTTATCTGTTCTTGCTCTTAATTTTATTAGTGCACAATTTATGATTTTGTACTTTCATTTAAATAATATTGTTTAAGCTGTGTTTATTTTTGTATTGCATATATATATACTTTATATATTATATATACACACATTATTCTATTCTATTCTATTCTATTCTATTCTATTCAGCAGTCCAGTCCATTGAACCACACTGTTGCAAAGTGACTGTAATTAAACTAATCGAACAAACCGTAAAGACGACATCATGTTCTAATTAAAAAAAAATAATCGAATCAAAGTTTCTTTATTGTCAAGCTGTTTTTAGCTTTTTCATCATTTTTTATTGCTAGCTCAGAAACAAAAAGATATTTACCCAAAGATTAGGCTAGGGGGCAGGGTGGCTGTTAAGGTGCTGAGTTGTTAATCTGAAGACCAGAAACATTTGGGTTCAAGCCCCACCTCCGGCAAGTCAACCACTGTTGGGTCCTTGAGCAAGACCCTTAACCCCTCCTGCTCCAGGGGCGCTGTATCATAGCTGACCCTGCGCTCTGACCCCCAACTTACTAAGATGGGATATGCGAAAAATGCATTTCATTGGCTCTGTACATGTACCTTGCACAATGAATTGAATATTATATATATTATTATAACAACATTTTTTAGCTATTTGAAACGGCTAAAATTGTTTCTGCGATTCTCTTTTTCATCTATAAAGTTGAGCAATCATACCCCAGTCTATACTGTCCAGTGTAAACATTGTTTAAACGAGACTGTTTCATTGTGCTGAAAAATCATGTTTTTATCCTCCGAAGACTGCTGAAGCTTCTATCAGCCTTCAGACGAAGAAACTAGGACCACCAGGAGAAACCTTACAGGAGCTGCTACATGGTCAGAGAGCTAGAGGACTTCTGGTAATATATTCTAAAGAGTGCTTGAAGTCTCAAGCTTAAAAAAATATATCATTGAATACCACATGCCACAAAACCTACACTGCTCGACTTAATTCTAAAAAAGAAGGAGTTTTGCGGCTTTGAGCTCATCCTCTGAGTGCGGATGCGAGACAGGATGTGACATATGTGAGTGACGAGATTGTTATCACAGGAACGAAAGGTCAAGGAAAAGCATTCATGTTTAGATCTCGTCTCTCTGAATTTTAAATTAAAAAGATACACAAATTGGCCGGGGGAAAAGAAAAAACATGTGGGGACAAATTTGCATTTTATTGAGTGTGTAGGACACGTCCCCTGCATTGATCTTAATAAAACACTTATGATTCATTCATTTCACAGTCTAAACATCTCAAGAGTTTTTCCCGCCAAAACAAATTCCCAGCATCGCTTATTTTTTTCACTGTATTTAAAATCCATTGAAGGTCACAGCCAAAGCAGGTCGTTCTATCCTCGTGGGTTTTTCTTATTGAAAATGATTTGTTGTTATGGTTTTGAGTGTCTGCACATTACGTTTTTCCAAGTCTTTGCCACCCCCCATGGTCGATAAACTAATAGAGGAAACATGTTTTTCTTTTTTGAATAAACACTCAGAAGATGAACGTTTCCTTCCCAGAAACAACATGACTGGATTGCCTGTTTGGGAAAGGATGAGGACCCGTACCAAAAAAACACACGTGCAAGTTCTTTTTATACGGTAAACTGAAGCGTAGTTGAAGTATAAATCCCGGATTTTCTTTCTGGAACAAGTATACTAAAATCAATGCAATAGTAGTGCACTTGTAAGTGTACTATTTTAATCATTCTTAGGATGAAATGGGCCACTTTTCAGTTTATAATAGTAAACTTTCATGTCAACTACATCTTTACTGTAACTAGTAACTACTGAGTAAGAAAAATTAGAAATACTCCGTCTTTACTTCAAGCCCACTTTTTAGTAGGCTTAAAGTATAGACCATACAAGTTTGTATAAGAAGCCTTGTACAAAAAAAGTGTACTAGTTATGTTATGCCTACTTTGTTATGTCTACTTTTTAGTTGACTAGTAAAGTATATTTTTTAGAATACCATTAATCAATCCATAAATACCTAAACAATAAGCATATTTACTTACGTTTTAAAATATCTATACTAATAGTACTAATACACTCAACATCTTTTTTTGTAAGAGTCAAGTCCCCTTCTTTTCTACAGCGCTTTTAACAATAGAGATTGTGTCAAATCACATTATTACAGAATCACGTCGAAAAAGACAATAGTGAACCATCACTAAAACACTAGGTTCTGTTTAATTAATATTTAAAAAATTAAGAGTCCCCAATTAAGCAAGCCAGAGAGACAACAGCGGTAACAGTGACAGAATGGAGAAAAAACCTGGAGAGAAATCAGACTCAGTCGGGGGGGGGGGCAGTTCTCCTATAACCAGACAAACCAGCAGGTTGTTTCATGCTGCAGTAAAGTTTCTGTGGTCTTGTTTGGATGGCCGTCTAGAAGACAAGGTCCTCACTAGGAAACTGCCTCTGAGGCTTATTGTTTCTAAGTGCTGATTTACCAACTGGGCTGGATACAGACTGGATCTGGTTATCGGAATGGATTGGAGTGGTTCAGGTTATCGGAATAACCCGAAGAAACAGGGATAAGGACGTCTTCCAAAGGATCTAAAAGTAATAAGTTATGTGTTTAATATAAATGAGTTTGTTTTATTCCTATTTTGTTGCAAATTGTTTTGTTTGAAAGTAAAAGAAAAATGAAACAGAAAACAACCCCACGTCACGGTGATACTGTGATTAACTGTGTATCATGACAAATAACCAGTGGGAAGATTTCCCCACCATCACAACCCTATTGAGCATCTTTTTTACATTTTTGGATTTGCCCTTGTCCTCTTGTTTGCTGATCACCTGACGTTTCTGCTTGTTTCCGTTACTGACATTTATCCCATGTTTAAGATCTGTTTTCCATTCTTTCTAATGAATATCTAAGCTGCATTTGCGTGCATTTCTCACTCTGTAACAAAAGATTGCTTTTTTTTCTCTTAGACTGGCGAGGAGTGCCAAGGGATTCTTGTAAATGAACAACACATGGCTGAGCTGGATCCAAAGCTGACGCTGGTCATCAATGCCCTCTCCCCACCTTCACTGCACTCAGAGCTCCAGCTGTGCCTTCATGTTTACTCATCTCCAATTCAGACAAGTACATAGAATAGAACAGCCGGGAATTGTACTACTCACTCTATTGTTCAGTCAGAAAGATGTCTTAAAACAGATAAAAGCCTTTGGTATGTATGCATTACAAAATCGTGATTTTTTTGCATACCCCAGCTTAGGAAGGTACCCCAGCTTAGGAACGCAGGTTCAGCCATGATGGAGTCCCAGTGAAGCAGAGAGAATTGTAGCTTTGCAGTGCTATGTCTTCAACCCGATGTAACAACAAAGAGATTTATCTGTTTCAGCCCCTAACCAAAAAATTACAATTTCAAAAAATTATTTTCAAAAAACACATTTTTAAATTTTATTAACAAATCTTCATCAAAAGAGTATACCGAGGACAAGTATACCGAGGATACCTAGACTTTGTCAGAACTCATTCAGGCTTGCCGGGTGTGTTGCCCTGCCAGGCCACCAGAGGGCAATAGAGAGACTTTTTGTGTGCATGTTGTGAACCAGGAGTGTCCAAACTCAGTCCTGGAGGGCCGGTTTAGTTCTGCAGGGTTTAGCTCCAAACCTAATCAAATACACCAGAACCAACTAATCAGGATCTTGCTAGGTAAGTGTGTTGGAGCTAAGCTTTTCAGGACACCAGCCCTCCAGGACCGAGTTTGGACATCAATGTTGTAAACCATGTTCTCCATGTTTGTCTGTGTTGTCTGTGTCTTGTCATGTGATTCCCCTGTCCATGTGTTACATTTCTATTGGTTTACTTTGGTCATGTGTTCCACATTGTGTGTAGGTGTTTCTTGTTTAGTTAATTGTTTTTCTTCCATTTGGTTGTGTTTTTCAGTTTGTCTTTGTCTTGCTTCGTTGCTTGTCACAGTCATTGGCTACGTCTTGTTATAGTTTTGTGTTTCTATCTATCTATTTTTCTTTTAATTGGTATTTCAATAAAATACTGCTTTTGCATCAAACCTAATGACTAATGGCAAACTATTTTGTTAGTATAAGCCAAATATAGATAAATATAAGTACTAAATATAGACCAGATAAACTTGTCTGCCTATTTGTTTTTGATTTTTTTTGCACATTCCAGCTAAGAAAGCTAATATTAATTAAAGTGTGGGGTCCCTGTAGCGGAGACTTACCAACAAAGGTTTGAAAAATGTATTAAGCTGCTCAAAGGCAAACCTTGTTCCATCAGGGTGAAACAACTGTCATTATATATATATATATATATATAGTTATATAGACTATCTTTTGTCCAAAAATGCAGATTTGCACACATACGCTATCTGCTATGCCAAGATTAGAAAATGACAAAATGTCACTCAATTCATTGATTGGCTAAGGAAGTGGTAGTTCCGTGGTTTTAAGATATTAGACTGAAGACTGGCTGCAGCTGCTGAGCCCCCAACCAACTCAACTTGGATAATAAAAAAAAAATAAATAAATTAAGTTATGTTGAATAAGGGCATCTGCCAAATGCCAAAAATTGTAAATATAATGTAAAATAAATATTTAAGCTATCCATTTGTACCAACTCACTCACAACCGCCAAGTAAATCTAAATATAACTGACTTCCAAAAAATAAACTCACAAACTAAAAGCATGTACGGCATTTGGTAGACGTCCTTATGCAAAGCGACCTACATTTTAATTCATTTATACACCTGAGCAATTGGAGGTTAAGGGCCTTGCTCAGGGGTCCAGCAGCGGTAACTTGTTGGTGCTGTAAATCGAATCAACAATCTTCTGGTTAGCAGTCCATCACCTTAACCTCTGCACTACCAGTTAGTGAAAGTAAAGTTAATTAACACTGTGGTGCAATTTACTTCTCGTACATACAAAAAAATCCAAACACAAACCAATTAGGAAAACCAAATCCTTTACAGTGCTTCTTTAAGTCCATCGCATTCATTTTAACAGCCTTTTACACTAAATGTGCGAATAATATATCAAGCAGTATCTTTGGCTCCCTCGACATTGATTGATTTCTGATTGAATTGTGCAAAATTTCTTGAACCAAGCCACCATAGTGTATGTGATAATCTCCACATAAACACTTTAACATCCTTTAAAAATTCACACCACATCAGGACATCACTGGTAAGAAGCAACCAGAAATTGACCACATGGTCAACTCACATCCTTACCCATATGACCCAGGTCTCACCTTGGTATTAATCTCCCAGCCACAATGAAATACCTTCAGCATGGTTATTCTAAATCTATTCCTAAATTCCCTGCAGCTTAAAACAGTTGTGCATCTGTTTTAATAAAGTAAATTAATTGATATAAAGCAGCATGGTGGCTTAGTGCTTAGCACTTTTGCCTCACAGCAAATAGGTCTGGGTTCGATTCCCGGGCAGGGACCTTTCTGTGTGGAGTTTGCATGTTCTCCCTGTGCTCACGTGGGTTTACTCCGGGTTCTCCGGTTTCCTCCCACAGTCCAAAAACATGTATGTTAGATTGATTGGTGATTCTAAATTGCCCATAGGAGTGAGTGTGAGTGTGTGTGGCCCTGTGATAGTCTGGTGACCTATCTAGGATGTACCCCTCCAGCAGATCCCCATGACCCCGAATTGGGGAGTAAGCAGATATAGAAGATAAATAAATAAATGAATGAATATATATATATATATATATATATATATAGGTTATTTCAGCGAAATAAATAAATACGATTTAATAATAGGTAAATATAATATTCAAAAATATGTAATAAAATCACAGAGCTTTTCAGACTGGCAGTAATAGAGAATAGAGAAACTACTAAACATAACATTACCATTTACAGCATTTGTCCACATGTCCTCATGCAGAGCAACTTACATATATCTCTTAGAACTGAGCAATTGGTGGTTAGGAGTCTTGCTCAGTGGCCCAGCAGTGGTAACTTGGTGCTGGCAATCGAACCCGATCTTCCAATTAGCAGTCCAACACCTTTACCACTGATCTGTAAATTTCCAAGTCTAATACCAGGTTTTAACGTCAAGACAATGCTTTTAAATCAGATCACTATGTGCTTTGGTAACGGTTTGGACCAAAACACACAAACTTGGATCTGGAAACAGTTTTTACTCTTTGTCCACATGTTGCTCCCAAACAAGGAAAAAAACTTTCTCAGAAGACCAAAAAGCAACATCTTAGGTCCAGTCGTGAGTTATATAAAAAGTCAAATCATCTTATGTTAACATCCTAAAGCGCTCCGAGCTGTGGGAGGTTACGTATTGTTTCCTGCTCCGTATCACAAGTTTCCATAAGTATTTTGCTCAGTGCAGCATTAAATGATTAAATCCCATGATGTGAAAAGTTATAAAGGGAATGAATCAAGGACATTTTTGTTTTTTGTTTTGTTTGACCCCCATAAATGCATCCCGGCTCAACGATTCCCTCATTAAACACACTGTCTGCTTGTCAAGATTGTTAAATGTAATTTTTTTACATCATTTACTCTCAGACCATGTGGTGTAGTGTTTGACATTTTTATTCATAAATACTACAATAAATATGTAAAATACATGCCAGTAAACAAATATGTAAACATCTTAAATCCATTTATTCTAATAAGACGTTAAAGTGACATTTACAAGAGGACAGACGTGTGAAATTCATAGAACGGTAACAAATGAACTACATTTCATTACATATAGTATACGTTATAATTCCAGAGCTGGAACGATACATATAAACATACACAGATTAAAATAGCTATGCAGCCCAAGCCTTCTTTATCTCTATCTGTAACAGATACACTCTTGGTCACTGTAAACTTATTCTTAGAACATTCCTGCAATGTTATCGAATAGGGTTTTAATGACTGGGTTTTTTTTAGTCTTTTATTTCTTTGTTTGCCTCTAAAATTACTAAAATAAACATAAATACGGCATTAGAGATTTTGAATAATGTTCTCAAATTTTTCGAAACACGTCAAAGCCACACACACTTAAAAGAATTCTTAGAGCCCATTCTTATCGGCTGTTTCGGGTGATAATTAGATTGTGTTTTACTCAGTGACTTAACTCAAACTTAACATTTACTTTCTTCTATGAAGGGAACTGACCCCCAAACTCGTAGCCTAATACAGTTTCTGTTTTTTGCTTTAGTAAGACAGGAGACACTGGCTAAACTCGGTAAAGATTCCTTTCCCTTCCAGACTGCAGTGTTTCTCATCCGTATGTTGCCGAGACAGATCAAGAAACAGTTTGGACTTCAGGAATCGTCTGTACGAGTCTTTTTCCATCAGAGTGAAGATTTTACTCTGAGCCTCGTCAAAACAGGTCACGACACTTTTTTCCAGGTTCCTCCGAGTTTCTTCTCTGGTTGCGGAGTCCAGATTGACCTATTAAATGTCAGACAAAGGCAAGATCATGATTTATACCACAATTTGACCTGTTGCATCTATTTTTACGTTTTTCATGTAATTGATTTTATTCGCCTCTGTGTGTGAAGGATTAGTTTTTTTCTCACTCTAGGTTTGTGTTTGGATTTTTTTGGTATGTACGAGAAGTTAATTAACTTGCTATTTAACTTTACTTTAACTAACTGGTATCGCAGTGGGTAAGGTGATCGACTGCACCAGAAGATTGTGGTTTTTATTCACAGCACTGCCAAGTTATCAGTGCTGGACCCCTGAGCAAGTCCCTTAACCCCCAAATTCTCAGTTGTATAAATGAATTTCATTTTACGATCATCATTTATAACTACTGTTATAACACAGATTAATTAATTATTTAGTTAATTATTATTTCTTTCCAGGCGTTAGTAGTAATGTGTGGATTTACAGATTAAACTGTCGTCTCACCTCATTCGGGGACTCAACCTCCACATACTGGTTAAAAATCTGCTTGGCTTTGGTTTGCATCTGTGGCACAGGCGTTTTCTTAAAGTCCTCACAAGCCACCCAGAACTCAATGTTCTCCTGACTGAACTCAGACTTCAAAAAGGCGGTAAAGGCAGACCGTCCAACTGGAAGGCAAAAAAAAACAAAGACGTATTGTTACGTAGATGATTGAGTCAAGCAAAAGCTAATATCATTATCCTGGTTGTTCAATTCAGATTACACAACTTTATAACATCTTAATGGACTTTGCTTCTGCTTATCAGGCTTTAGTCTCTAGAGAAGGAAGTGCTAGAGGGAGTTGAAGGATTTTAAGGTCATTCCGAGACATGTAGAGGTTAATGCTCCTGCTCTGTGGAGATTCCCAGAAAGCCCTGCTCCTTAGTTCTGTCCCTGTGGTGCCTGACCCCTAAAAGACTAACAGAGCAGAAAACTAGGACTGTTTGGAGACCACTGAGGGCAGGATGTGGACACGTAACACATGTCCAGAGGCATGAGAACGTAACCACGAGGTCAGCCCCATCACAGAATCACTCACACAGAAGCTCTTAATACAATATGACTCTAGATGTGACTTTTATAGGACTTAATTTCTATAGTAAGTCGAATCAAACTTTCCACTTACCATCATGATTAATTAGGTTGCTGAACGAGGATTTCCATTTCTCAGTGTCAATCGGAGCAGAGCTGCAATTATAAAAAAAAAATCATTTCATTTAATATAGTCAGAATTTAAATACGTTACGCTAAACATATGGTTATATTATATATGTATATTATAGTAATATTTACAGTATATAATTTATTTAGATTTTTATTTAGATTTTATATAGTCGGTTCTTGGACGTCTGTGTGTTTTTAATTGAGCTACAAATAAAATTAAATTAATATTTTTTCTATTTCTTATTTAAATTTTATCCCTTTTCAGATAAATAATCAATCGATTTTATTATTAAGAACAAATTTTAAGTCTTTATGTCAAATCATCTGTCAAGGGCTACAAATACAGTATTTTAATAAAAATTTGGTCAAGCTTTAGACACACACACATTCTGACTGTTTTATTTTTTTCTAGTCTCACCTTTTCTCCGCAGCAGGCTTCTCCTTGTCCTTACTAGTCTTCTGCTCTTGAACCGGCTCAGCCTTCTGGAGCAAAAACCCAATCTTATGCTTTATGTCCTTGGCGCTGTAAAAAAAAAATGTGTGTGAAATCATTTGCCAAGAACATAAAAATCTCACTATTAAAAAAAGAAGCTTGATTGACTGATGTTCTTAAACAAATGTCTGATTAAATTTGTTCACAAGTAAAAAGAATTGCATATACAATAATATAAAGCATGCTGAAGAATGATATTGAGGAAGGTTTTACCTTTTTAAGCAGGTTGCTGGTAGGGCTGCGAGCCCCTTACACATGATGGCGGTGGTTAAAAGAAGACAAATCCAACAGACCCAATAAAACCTTTATGATTTGTCCAGCAAGGATAGCTTTGGTTTTGGAGCAGTCCCCTTCTCTCTGTCTGCTTTTATACAGCTCAGTCCTGCCTTAAGAGGGACTGACCAATCATCAGCAGGTGTGTGTTTACACTCTGACGCAGGCAGTAAAAAAATCTTCGCTTAACGTGCTTCAACAATAAAATAGATTGTTCCCTATATAAACACAAGATCGTGTCTATTCAAAACAAATATCTTAAAGACTTTCGAGTTTCAGAGAAATTCAAAATGTATAAAAATTGAAATGCTGAAATAGTTTGGGTGAATTAACTAGTATATAGTTATTGTAGATAAACTCTGTGGACTGTGTATACACACACACACACACACACACACACACACACACACATACACCACGCGTCTTTTCCCAGACTCCTGTTTCGGAAAGTCCAAAGAGGAAATGTGGTAATAAATGTACGTATATCAAATATAAACATTAATAGAAGTTTTGAATAATGATTGTATATTTTAGAAGCTTAGCTTAGAAATAAAAACATTCCTTACTTATCAATAGTGATTTATTAACTTACATTAATCACTAGAATGCATTTTTGAACATTATTTTGACCTTAAAGTTGGTATAAGTCAATCAGACTAATCAGGAAGTCATCATATATTATAATAAAATAATTTTTGCGTACACAAATTTGTTTTCCATAATTATGTACATTTATGGTAATTTATTTAAATTCATTAATTTCTATAGAAAACTTAATACTAATAACAAATTCAGTTCTGATCAAAAGATTCTAAATTCTAATCAAAAGATTTTTAATTGTTAATAAGGTATACAGGAAAAAACATCACCCTTTGATACATCTCATACAAACTGTATCATGGGAACATTCAGACATCTAGTGGAACATCTAGTGGAGTTGAAAAGTTATGTTAAATTTATGTCTGTGGTGCTGTGAGTCAGTATTAGGGGTGTTTCGATACCACTTTTAATGTCTAATAGCGATACCGATACTGTGAACTTGAGTATCTGCCGATACCGATACCATTTTTCTTTCCCCATCTTAAACAATTAATCTATTAACACATTTGTCAAGAGGACAGCCTGTGCTTAACCTAGCCTTCTGAAAATCATTGCTCTTAAACAATGCATCAAATTGTCTACCCCACTAAAGACTGAATTTAGAGAATTTAAGAATTTAAAGTGCAAGTGTGTGACTTTTTAGGATTAGGTCCGGTATGGAATTGGATTATACGTCCCTCAAATACAACAATATTCAATCCAGTAATTTTGGCCAGTATCAGACTGATACTGATACCGAGTATTGGATCGGTTCACTCCTAGTCAGTCTTGATGTTTGCCCTGCCATTGCAATGATGTCCCGAAAATCTCAGTGGTCTAAGTTTAGCAACGAATAATTGGATAGTTTAGTCTTTAGTTTATTATTAGCTAAACGTTGCATTTTTCTCCACTGAAAAACTGATAAGCCTTCAACTACGGCTTGTCAATACCATGTCTTTAAACTGGAGAAAATTAGATGTTTTAAATTAAGGATTTTTTTTTGTATAGGTTTTTTTTATTTTTATTTAATTTTTTTTGTTTTTATTTTCTAATTTAAGGCAATTAGTTTGGGGAAGTGGTGGCTTAGTGGCTAAGGTATTGGACTAATACCAGAAAGACCAGGGTTTGATTCCACCAACCCGCTACTGTGGGCCTCCAAGTAAGGCCCTTAACCCCCAATTGCTCAGTTGTATTTAAATAAATAAATAAATGCAAGTTGCTCTGAATAAGGGTGTCTGGCAAATGCTGGAAATGTAAATAATTGCACTGGATTTTATTTAGGGGTATTATAGTACAGGGGGGGCTAAATACAAATGCACACAACACTTTTCAGATTTTTATTTTCTAAAAAAATTTTGAAAACCGTGTCTCATTTTTCTTCCATTTTACAATATTGTGCTACTTTGTGTTGGTCTGTTACATAAAAGCTTAATAAACTACATTAAAGTTTGTGGTTTTAGAGTAACAAAAATGTGGAAAAGTTCAAGATATATATGAAAAACTATATGAAAAAAAGCATTTCGAACCTGTTCACCTGCTGATGCAATCTACAAACTGTAAACTGATTATAACTTGTGTGCTATGAAAGATGAAAGGAAATGACAAGACATGACAGTGATTAAACATGATTTTTGTGACCCTGACCATCTCCAACACTTATTTGCTCAGACTCAACAGTGTCTGAGTGCATGGCAATAAAGACACCATGTTCTCACATTTAATTGAAAGCTCTACAAAGTCCATGTCCAGGTCACATTAAGGCTAAAAGGGCTTTTCTGAAACACCGCCCACATGATTTATCATTTAAACAGCACTCTTTCCGAGACCAGAAAAGGTGAGAGGTGTAACGTGTGAGTCACCACGTAGGATAATTCATGGCAAAGCACTGCTTATTTATTGTCTTATATTGGACATTACCCTGAGGTAATGTTAGTGCTTGGATAATTACATAATCTCCAGGTGCCGCGGAAGTGAAATAATAGCGCTTAGGTTAACTATCCCTAAAGGCCACAGATGAGGGACAATATTGAGGCCATCAGGTTCCTACTGGGAGAATCACTGGCGTCAGATTCTAAATTAACTATTAAACCGCTGTTAAGCGGTTACTGAGGAGAGGAAATAGAGGAGAGTTGATATATCTATTTTCTACAAAAAGATTGGTAACAGATTGAATAACGTTGAGATTGCATAAAACTAACTCTTGCATCAATACTTGCTAGTGATAGTGTGCACTAATCCTGACAGCTCTTATCCAACTGGCAAACAAATATGACAAACAAATGTTTTCTTTGGTAATTTCAGCTGATTTCCAAGATGAATTTCTTGTAATAGTCTATTTCTATTTATGTTATTGGGGAAGCAGGTTAGCGCGGGCTGCACTTAGCAGCAGCAGTGTGTATTATGTCATGTTTAGCAGGTGAGAATTCGTTACTTTAAATATTAAGATTGTACAGTATGTTTAAAATTAGTGTTGTAAAGATAAAGATTGATTTTTGCCTAAAAATAAACCATTCTTGTTCTGTTTTATGTGTTTTGACTACTTTTTGTATATAAATATCTATCTAGTTAACACACATACTGATCATTTACAGAGTGTAAAGATTTCATAAAGTATGTAAAGTCTACTACATAAATACAAATGCACATGGTTTTAGCAGATGCCCCTACATGTGACTTACATTTATCTCTTTTATACATCTGAACAACTAAGGGCCTTGCTCAGGGACCCACAGTGATGACTTGGTGGTGCTGGGGATTGAACCCCAGTCTTGCTGGTATCAGTCCAACAACTTAACCACTAAGCCACCACAAATGCAGAACTGAAACAATAGATCATACTGCAACTGTTAAACGATCAATGGCTGGATGGTGTGTTTACATTTACATTTCTGATGGCTTTATCTGTAACAGGAAATAGTCTCAGTTACTGAAATGGCGATTCGAACTCAGACGTAGGATATCAGAGAACTCAGAGTCTTTAGTGCGAATGAGGAACTTGGAGAATACAGGATAATCTAGAACACTTGAATCACAGTAACTGGTAGGCCACTGGGAATACTCAGGCAGTCTTAGAGTCTGGAACTCTTTCATGTTGGCGTGTCTGGAGATCCTCCATTCAGCGGTTTAGACCAGACACTGAATCAGGGTGAGGGAGCTGCTTAAATGCTGTGCTTGAGTGTAATTTGGAAATGGGAATCAGGTGAGCATGATTTAAACTCTGATAGTGACTGGATGGCGTGTGTCCCTGACATTATCTGGACATTTATCTCATATGTTTTATCCAGCTGAGCAGGTGAGGGTTTCTGTGTTTAGACAATGAATATAATTGTCTTGTAAAATAAACGTAATAATTTGTAAACTCTATTTTACATTAGAGTTAAAGAAAAATAAATATGGTTAAGATCCCATTGGCCTGTCCTATATGGATTTCAATTGTTGTTAGCCCACATTTGGCAAACAATGGGTGTCAGAACTCCCAAATGCCTAAAAAAGATGTTTCTAATGAAGGGATGAATCAAATATATATGCAAACCTAAATATACTGTTCATTTTTTTTCCAAAGAAATTCAGCTTCAATAAGGCTAAAAAAGCGTGGCGTGTAGTGTCTCCCCTTAGACAACACTAATTTTATAGCATGTGTAGTGCCTCAGTCAGGAAAGTCACCAGTCTTTATTCACTCATAATTAAACAATTGATACATTGTCACTACACCTTGCATAGTTGAGAGTGAGGGAAGGTTTAATTGATGGCAATGAAAATTTCAACGACTCTATGTCAGATGTTTAGCAGCTCAGCTCCTCCCCTAGATGACCACCTTAGATGTGCTTCACACAAAGACTTAACTGGTCGGAGGTAAAAAGTCTTGATGCTTGGAATCATCCAGCCATCACTTTATCATCAATCACTTGATCGGGAAACAGAACCAGCATGTTGTTCTTGTCATTATATGCTGCACAAAACTTAAAAACAACTTAGGTTCTAAGTTGAGTGAGGGAAGGTGGCAGTCCAGATGTGCACACGGTGTGAAATCATCAATCACGTGTTTATATACCATCTCACAGAGTACATTTTATTACTGCACTGTAATATTAAATCATCTGATATCCACAGGCAAATGTTCTTCATTAGTGAGGAAAAACATTGTATCTGCTCAGTAATGCAGCCAGACTGAAATGTTTTGGATTTGCTCCAACTTTGAAGCGTGGACACATAATGCAGTCGTTATTTCATTACACAAAGAAAAAAAATGCTTAAAGTCTGAAATGAAAGTTTGGTTCGGGGGCTCCATCCAAAATCACATACTTTCATATTTTATAGTATTCTGAACCAAATATGTGAGGCGAGTAGTACGTCTGATATCAAAAAAATTGCGTCTGTATGCATAGGATGGGATGAGACTGTGGAATAAATGACTAGTCATAGCCACTTTTTTAAATAAATAAACATTATTTAAATTTAAATCTGTGCTGTTGTGACGTCGCGGCAGATCTAGAACAGCTTTGTCTTTATTTTGTCTTTATTTGTCACATATACTTTTTTTATAGCAGAGTGAGATGTGTTTCTTCGCATATCCCATCTTAGAAAGTTGGGGTCAGAGTACA
Organism: Bagarius yarrelli; assembly: GCA_005784505.1. Lineage (NCBI taxonomy): Eukaryota > Metazoa > Chordata > Actinopteri > Siluriformes > Sisoridae > Bagarius > Bagarius yarrelli. Next base: position 1,792,713 of record VCAZ01000028.1, read on the forward strand.
GGGTCAGCTATAATACAGCGCCCCCAGAGCAGAAGGGGTTAACCCTATGCAAAGAAAGAATTTCACTGTGCTGTAAAAAAATTGTATGATATATGACAAAATAAAGACATTTACACTTAAAGGTACATGATGAACTGTTTAAAAACACACAATTTACCAAAAGAGTTGCAATAAAATTGTCCGAAACTGTGAAGTAGGAATAAAAATATAAATGCATTATGTAAAATGAACAAATGTGTTTTAAAGCAGATACAAATACAGAATAAACTATTTTTTATTTGATTTTTTTTACATTTTATTGCTTTAGAAAGCTGGTTGAGTCTGGAGGATGCTTTTACCATCATGTTGTTGTGATCAAGATGTCAGATATGAAGCTTGCTGGACAAAAAAGACCAAGATAATGGATGTGAAATCATATACTAACAGTACAGCCTATACAACTTCTCTTTTTAAATACTAGCCTTGTCATGTGTATTTAGTAAATGGCATTTAAAAGGTACTGAGCATTTACTTCGGGTCAAAAGCCAGACAGGAAAGTGTTTATATCCTGTTGATTGAACATAATAGATGCTTTATAGCTGACAGATCATCAGTTTAGGGTGAAAAATTAATGGTTGAATTAAAGGATGATTTGTGAAGTTTAGTGTTAACAGCTGAAGGGAAGTGGTGGCTCATGGTTAAGGTATTGGACTACCAACCTGACCTGAAATTGTGGGTTCAATTCCCAGCTCCACCAAGCCACCACCACGCTGCTGGTAGTCCCTGAGCAAAGCCCTTAACCCTTAGTTGTATAAATGATATAAATGTAAATTGCTCTGGATGAGGACGTCTGTAAAATATGTCAATGTAAGCAGCTGTAAAGACAGAATGAAGAAACCAAACTTTAAGCTCAACCTTCAGAGAAACCAACCTCATCCGGATAACAAAAATTATCAATATTTTCTCTCTTTTCCTGTATTTTATGGCTGAAAATGTAATTATGTAACCAGGTAATGTATGTAGCTGATTTTAACAAACAAGTTAATGTCTAAGTCACTATCATTGCTGTATCAGAAATCACATACATACCTACTTCCTTATTGTTAAAAATTTATATTCTGTACAGTATAATTACAAGTAGTGTAACACACATAATAGTAGGACCCTTGAGGATTAAGGGTCTTGCTGAACCCAGGGCTTGAACTCATGTTTTCCTGGTCTTCAGATCAGCAACTCAGCACCTTAACCAATTGAGCCACCACTACCAGGTTTTAGTGTGGAACCTTCACGTGCAATAGTGGATTAGAACAGCAATACACAACCATTCACAATACCTGGAGCAGGAAGGGTTAAGGGTCCTGCTCAAGGACCCAACAGTCTTTGGTGAGGCTTGAACCCAGGTATTTAGTGTGGAACCTTCACGTGCAATAGTGCATGTAGTGCATTAGAACAGTATTACACAATCAATCAATTTGACATCAGAAATATTTCCATTTGGCTAACATTATTTTGCGTTTATTGCAAAATTTTGCCTTTAGGAAGCTATTACCATTTTTTTTCCATGTTGGCTGATTATCAACTTAACCAATGTTGACATACAGACACAAAAGATCCACAATAAGCACACAAAAACGATTAACCTGGTCTTTAATTGTTTTAAAAATCGCTGTTATTTATCCATCATACAACAATTATGTAATTAAATCTTAATTAAATACGTTGCTGGATGCAAGATAAATAGCAGAATAAGTCATACTGGCAGAATTGTACGTGAATTTCTAATAAAATTAGACATTTTATTCTTAGCCAATTCTTAGGGAAATTTTATGTGATGCCGAATACACCGATTGTGTAATACTGTTTTGATGTGTTTACAGCTGTTACCACTAAACCGCTTTGTTTCAGCTATTAATATCCCATCCTGAACCGATAAACTCCAGCTATCAAATGTTTACCATTTTACATTCTGCTTGCAGGCAAATGAAAATTAGCCTGCGCGGCTTTGAACTTTGATAAACGCTTAATACCTCTGAGTACCTTTTCCTCCCACACATGGAGATGGTTAAATGTTGGAATAGATCCTGGGACCAAATGACATAAACCTCCGGAATGGATCCAGAGTGGAAAATTGTACTCTTATGCAATGGCTGGATCAGAGAGAAAGAGAATGATGTAGTGCATTAATTTTCCTGATGTCGCAGGATAATTTTAGAAGCTTGTTTACATTTGCTGTGCAGGACCAAACACAGAGAAACTTCCTCAAGAGTGTGATCTTCACACACACACAGATTACCATGGGGAGTGAATGAAATCATATTACTTTAATTAATGAATCCGCTGTTTCTTGTATCCTTCTTTTATGTAAATATCATTATTTATTACATTTACAGAACAGTGCAATTTGTTTCTTTACATATCCCATCTTAGAAAGTTGGGGTTAGAGCACAGGGTCAGCTATGATACAGCACCCCCAAAGCAGAAAGGGTTTTGCTCAGAAAACCAACAGTGATAGACTGGTGGGGGTGGGGCTTGAACCCAGGTCTTCCTGGTCTTCACATCAGCACCTTAACCATTTAAGCCATCACCTCCCCCGTAATTGGTGGTATGGTGGACTGAACACCGCATGACATACAGTGAAGTTAGCTGAGTCTTTAATCTAATAGTGATTAGTAGTTGTTTTAAATGACAAATTTACACTTATAACATTTGCCAGATGTTCACACAATCAGTCATGAAGGTGTTTTTATATGGACATAATGTGTATAAAATATCTCTAAACTACTCCGACAAAACCCACTGGAGCGACTGCATTCATATATATATATATATATATAACCACATGCAAGAATTGAAAGCTAACATGCTTTTATTTAATTAAAATTAAATTTGTGTTCTTGTTAATAATTCTTTTGCCAAGTTTAATATTTTAGTTGAAGTTTGAGGGTTTTTTTGTTTTTCTTTCAAACTGTGTTTCCTCTCTCTCATTCTCTTTGTTCAGGAAGTGCATTTTTAAGGAAAATAGGTTAAAAAAAAGGATGTTTTAATTTTTTTTTCACATTGGCCCCAAAATTTTATTTTATCATATTTTGTTTAGCAACCAATGTCCTTGCCGTGTCAAACCCCCCGGTAGTAGTTATAGGCTCATGTAAGGTGCCCTTTAGAAAGGAAGGGGAGGGAGATTTATTGGGGTGGCAGGAGTTAGACCCGATTCTAAGGGTCCACACACTTTGGGGGACCCCAGAGATCTGTTTTATTAGTAATAACAGTACTAGCAGTAATGTAGAAAAAATCTTCTGTATGGCCCAGAATTGCTAGCGGCGCCCTTAAAATTGACACTCAAGGTTTCAAGAATTTGCAGCATGTATGGTTTTACCCAGCACACTAAAAGCCACATACTAAATAAATCAATCAATAACCAAACAGTTTTTCCAACAGAAATGTTCTTTTCGAAGTAAAAGCTGACATCAAACCTATTTCTGGTTTCCTAAATGCCCAAGTGCTGGTTTAACACACTGCAAAAAGTAACCATCTAAATACAAGAAATAAATGTGTGATTTAAGAAGATACAGACTAGAAACAAGTCGAATGACCTGCCAGTGCAGTAAGAAAATTACATTCGGGAAAATCTCTTGAAGAAACCTTATTTAGGCTTTAGGAAAGAACAAAATGTCTTAAAATAAGCATTAAAACTCTTATTCCAAGCATTGTATTTAGTCGAATTAACTTAAAACTAGCTTATTAAACTGTTTGCTTTTCTTAATTTGTGTTAAAAGGTCTCAAATCTAGAGAATCAGATTCTAATTTAAGAATTGCACATTATAAAATCCGTCTTAAAATAAGCCAAAGCCTTTAAACAGTTTTTTTAAGCAGCGGTCATCAAAATTCAACTATAAAAATGTCTGCAAATCACTTAATAGACCGTAATCAGCTTTTCGAAATGAACTTGGTACTGAGCATCCCATGTTTGCACATGTGAAGAAACTGGATCCTGTGTAAGAAGTCAAAAATATGGCGTACATTATAGCAAAGATCAGAGATTTCTTAGGAATGATGGTATAAGATGGTATATGCAGTGGCAGTAAAGTGGCTTATTTTTAAAAGTAACCTGCATGTCAGTGAAAAGTCCCTGATAATCACAATGCAAATGGAAAAGCGCCTGTGTATGGACTTTTCCATTGTAGACCGTTTATCCTTTTGTTTTGAATACCAGCTGTATGAGACTCTGTTAGCATATGAAGAAGTTGTACATTGTCTTGTCCGAGCAACAGAGTTTATAGATGCTGAAAAGCTCCTTGATCCTACATCAGATTATCCAATTTTGTGTGTATGTACTGACAAAATATTCAATTCAATTCAGTTTTATATGTTTGGCGCTTTTTACAATGGTGATTGTCACAAAGCAGCTTTACACAACTGAAGAAATTATGAGATAAAATGAAACAGAAACCAGTTTGCCCCTGATGAGCAAGCCGGGGGCGACTGTGGCAAGGAAAACTCCCTGAGATGAGATAGGAAGAAACCTTGAGAGGAACCAGACTCAACAGAGAACCCATCCTCATTTGTAGCAGGAATTATGAGGTTACATTGTGTGTGTGTGAACAACTTAAATCATTAGTCCTTAAAGAGCAGCTGGAACGTCTTTATGGCGAAGTGGGTCGTCCTAGGTCACCCTGGTGATGTATCATCTGCTGGGGCAGGTCACAGGGAAGGGTCCGGGTTAGAGGTGGGGTCTGGATCACCGGCAGCTCTGTTGTGGCGTATGTAACTCAACAGTGAGAGAGAGAAAGAGACAGAGGGAAAGGAAGGCAAAAAGAAGGAAAACAGTTAAGTGACAATGTAATCACACGGTTTGGAGTGCGATAATGTAGAGTGCAAGGATGGACTCCGGCAAGACTAACTAGGTCAGCATAACTAAAAGGAGTTTAGTAATGAACAGAAGCGTGATTGAGCATTTTTTATGGTCAAACATGTTGTTACTGTAGCAAATGTAAATATTTTGTCACATATACTTTTTTTACAGCACAGTGAAATTCTTTTTTCACATATCCCATCTTATTGGGGGTTAAAGCACAGGGTCAGCTATGATACAGCACCCCTGGAGCTGGTAGGATCTTGCTCAAGGACCCAATGGTGGTTGGCTTGCCATTGGTGGGGCTTGAGCCCAGGTCTTCCTGGTCTTCAGATCAGCAACTCAGAGCCTTAACCATTTGAGTCACCAGTGCCCCCTGGTATTTCCAGGCGGTCTCCCATCTAAGTACTAACCAGGTCCGACCCTGCTTAGCTTTCAAGATCAGACGTGATCTGGCGTTCTCAGGGAGGTATGGCCGTAAGCTCCAGAGCCAAACTGGAGACAGACTTCAGGTAAAGAGCTGGAAAAACTGTGGAGAATGAATGGAAGGAAGATTAGCGGACACACGCTTACAGAGATGACTGGAGACAGGATCCAGGGAAGAAAATACTAATCGAAACAATCTAAGGTAAGTGCACGGAAGTCTACGTTAAGATCAGACAGAGAAAGAAGAAAAGGTAGGAACTTAAATAGTGAGCATGAAGGTAGGGGAGTGATATGGTGCAGGTGTGTCCAATTAAAACTCGGGTGACTGAGTGCGTTGGAAAGACATGAAACCTGGCGTGCCTGTGACAATTACAGCTAAAATAAAGTCTCAGAACTCAAATAATGTGTTTTATTGTAATTATGCTCAATTTGAAGCTTAAGCTTTACTAAGGAAGTACAAAGTATTTTATTCTTAAAACAAGATCAATAAGATTTTTCGGCTAGAAATAAGATAAGGAATAACTCGACTAGATAAGGAGTTAAAATTTAAAGGCAGTCTTTTCAACCTTCAGAATTCTGCTACCAGAGGGAAAAAATATTTTACACTGAAAGACAACAGTGCCTTATATCAGACTTGCAGTAAAATATTTTTACTTCTTATGCTAATTTAAAAAAAACATCTGATGAATCGATTTCCGTCAGTGTACTGATAAATGAATAATGCTAAAAAAATAAAAATGGTGTAAAATGTGAAACCTTGACTAAGTGATTTGAGTTCTGTTGGTGGAAAGCTCAGACTCATTCATTTAAATGTTAGGGTAAATATTTATCGAATGCAGAAACACATTGTCTGTATTCATTAAACAGATCTGTATTGTGATGATGAATGACAGGGGAGGTTGTGGTGAGAATTTTCCATTCTCTCAGTTTGTGAACTCTTCAGTTTCAACACGTGATAAAGTTTAAAATAAGACTCCAGGGTTACAGAAGGACAATTGCTGTGACGATAGCAAATAAGCTGTGAATATAAGATGTTTAGGGAAGTGTGTGTCATGTTGCTCATTATTTATATTTGTAGTGTAATTACAGCTGTTTATATTGGCGTCAGTGCTGTGGTAACTAACAGCACAGTTACCGGGTCAAAGATTAACAATGTTTGAAATGTCTTGATGAAATATATTTTGAATTTTTATTCTATTAAAATTAGAGAAAAAATGTATAGAGTCTGGTTTTGTTATGCACATAAAGGGTAGATATGCACAACTGCAGTGACTAAAAATATGACAATCGATAATACAAGTTTATTTGTATTTTAAGAAGTAAAATAATAATTTATCTGGTGTGATGAATCTATTCAGTTTGAACCCAAAGTGCAGTTTATTTAACAGAAGTGACATAAATCAATGAAGATAAAACTAAACTTAACATAAACATAGACACAAACTGACAAAAACTCAACTATACAATAAAACAAAAAGGCTAAATTTACAGCAGTTGGCAGACGTCCTTATCCAGAGCGACTTACATTTATCTCTTTTATACAACTGAGCATTTAGGGGTTAAGGGCCTTGCTCAGGGGCAGCTTTGGCAGTGCAGAGAATCGAACCCTGGTCTTCCAATTAGCAGTCCAACAGCTTATCACAAACGCTACTTCCCTAACACTGAACTAACCAATGAAACCAAGACATTGTTTGTCTATATGTCTTGTTTCATTACATATTTCATCACAGGGGATCACATGACAAGGAACACATGGGAAACCAAGAGCACATGACAAAAAAAACCTCAAAAACATAACCATAATATAAACATGAAACATGAAACCTTACATCTAGATTGTTTCGTTTTTTTTTCTGTCTTTATATTATTAAGAACCAGTTCAGGAGTTTAGGTACTTGGTGTCGACAGTGCAGAGCACCAATAAATATATTGGTAGGAGGATGTTAGAAATGAAGCTACCAGGCAGAAGGCAAGGAGGAAGACCAAAGTGGAGGTTAGAAGTTAGTTGGTGTGAGTGAAGAGGATGTAGAGAATAGGCTTAGGTGGAGACAGATGATTCACTGTGGCGTCCCCTAAAAAGGGAACAGTCGAGAGGAGAAGAAAAGATATTATTAAGAACTAATTCAATTACTGTAACAGTATCCTGTTAAAAAGAGAGACCTTTAGATAGCTAGATAAAGTAACTAGCTAAATACGCTACGGAAACTACTCTTTGTCTAAAAATTTTCTAAGCTGGGAACTATTTATGTATATATTTAATACGTTGTGTGTTAATACAAATATCCCATGTATTTGTTTAGAAATAAAACTTTATTCTATACACTTAGTGTTGGACATTTGGAGGAAATCCACAAAAAAAATCCTCCAAAAAACCATAATGCCAAACAGGTTCATCATAAAAACTAAATATTTAGAAAGTCAGCAGGGATTAAAAAGATATTTCATAGTATGACAGAATTAGAAGTCATAAAACTAGCAAATGAAAGAAATACACAGGAAATCAATGAATAAATGTCCGGCTTTAGACTATAAGATTACAGGCAGAATTAGTTTGTTTGAGACAGATTTTGAAACTCCGATAATTCTATTCTAAATTCATTGATTAACTTGTTTACTTGCTTTCCCCATATAAACTTCTGGCAGTGTCAAAAGATATAAAAACCAACCTTTAAAAAGGAGCGTTAACATGATGATGCAATATCAAACCACTGGGAAAAATGGAAAATTAGTCCGGTGGACGGAACAGCAACAAAATGTAACTTTTTGACGTATGTCATAAGCAAAATTAACCAAACAGATAACTTTTTGTTTTTAATTGCTGCTAGCTCTTAGTTAACGAGATAACATTGGTTACAGAACGTGTTGCAGATCAATAACATAAAACTCTGCACAAGTCACCCTGTGTGTGTCCGTTTTTAATACGTTATGACTATCATACAGTATAACAACAAACTGACAAGCAATAAACGCAAAAGATCAGTGTAATCCCAGCTTTAGTGTGTAAGGAACTGAGTGTGTACCTTGCATAGAGAAACTGAACTATACAACCAAAGGTCATTTAAAGGGTGAGAAATAAACGTGTGTAATGAGAAACAGGTGCATATAATTAAAAGGTCTCAAGCTTGTGAATGTGTCGTGCTGGTGGTTGCTGAGAGAAGGTGTTTGTAAGAGTCAGCCATGTTTATTGTCCGCAGTGAAACAGAGCCCATGATGTTACCTAAGTGACACATACACAATACACTGCTTTATGACTATCTGTGTCATAAATTTAGTATTAGATAAATATAAAGTTGCAACAAAACTAGAGATGGAATTGCCACCAAAATAAAAGCCAACAGTTTTATAGAATATAAAGCACCATTCAGAGTTTACTTCAATAAAATTAACAGGAGGGGCAGCATGGTGGCTTAGTGGTTAGCACGGTTGCCTCAAAGCAAGAAGGTCTCAGGTTTGTATCCCAGACAGGGGCCTTTCTGTGTGAAGTTTGCATGTTCTCCCTGTGCTTGTGTTGGTTTACTCCGGGTTCTCTGGTTTCCTCCCACAGTCCAAACACATGTATGTTAGATTGATTGGAGATTCTAAATTACCCATAGGAGTGAGTGTGTGTGGTTGTTTCTGTATGTGGCCCTGTGATGGACTGGTGGCCTGTCCAGGTTGCCTTTCACCCAATGACAGCTGGGATAAATTCCAGCAGATCTCCATGACCCTGATTAGGAATAAGCAGGTATAGACAATAGATGGACATACTTAACAGGTCCAAAAGCTGTTCCAGCATGGCAATGTTTCTGTGCACAAAGTACCAGAGATCCATGGTTTGCCAAAGTTGGAGTGCAAGAACTGTAGAGCCCTGACTTTAACTCCACCAAACAGCTTTATGAACTGCTGAACGGGGATGAACTGCACCCCAGAACACAAATTCCCACAGTTCCAAATCACAGATTATGTGTCCACAAACATTTTGGCCTGAAAAGATGTATCTGTAAATTACAATAAATTAATTAACATCTGATATGAGTTAGTGGGTGTTAGTAGGTTCTTTTTAAACGGACCTGTGGAACCGTGTTGTTTGGGACTCTAGCATGTTCTTTTAGTAGCTCTAGGGAATAGGGTTCTCTCTTGGGCATATTTTGGCTTTTGGTGTACGTACTGTATGTCTTTTTCACACACTCTTCCTCCTACTGGTTTCCCCAGAGGAAAACAGAATTTGATGTTGGTCTTGTCCATTAGATGTCTGCTGTTGATAGTGAAAGGATGTTTAAAGGGTCATGAAACCCTAAACAACATTTTTGAGATTTTAACAGATTTATGTGTGTGTGTGTGTGTGTGTGTGTGTGTTGAATCATTTAAGACAATTGCTTTAATTGTAGGAAAAAATGTCTAATTTAGTCCAACACCTTAACCATCAGCCACCACTTCCCACCAGAGTTATTACGCTATGAGAAGACACGGTCTCTCATTTAATCATAAGATTACGTTAAACAGAATATGAAAGCGTGGAATGGAAAGCATTTTATAGTCGGTCCTTTCCAGCTCCACTCCAGTGTTTGTTTCTGTGGTGTAAGAATTGCTTTCAAGGCTAGACTACCTCTTTCTCCACTGATTTGCCTGCCACACCCACTCCCCTCCCTTCTCCTCCCAGCCATCCGGCATGGATTTAAGTTGTAAGGTACACTTAAATTAAAAGAGGTGGATTTCACGACCCTTTAATATTCTTGCATCATTCCTTAGATAATGTAAAGAACATATTTTTTTTGCAAATTTCAGCATAATGCTAGTTTAACATTATGCTATCAGGCTGTCTGTCAACCTTTGAATGTGGGATTTTCTAATTTTATGCTCATTTTGTACTTTATTGATTATTTGCTCTGTGGCAACATGTAATATGGATATTTCAGATTTATGGATTGTTTAACTCTAGCTTTTAATCTATACATTCCAGCTTTAGACTAGTTTTAGACTAAAATGATGACCGTGACACAGCCCACTGCATGACTACTGTACTACTGTTTCATTTCACCTTAATGAGAAGTTACACCAATTTATATTGTAGTGTATCAAAACCCTTTAGACTTAGAATGATGCAATAAAAGAAGCCTGCTTTGATAAATCATGTTTTCCTTTACATTACATGGACACACAATGCACTATGTGAAAAAGGCAGGCCAGTGGGGACAGTGTGATCCTCTGGACCATGTTTATCTGGGGAAACCTTGGGACCTGCCATTCATGTAGGTGTTCATTTATTTTACATTTCTGGTAGCTGCTTTACCCACAGCAACTTACATTTATCTCCCTTTTTTATCCATCAAAGCAACTGCAGTTGGGAGTTAAACCCATGATCTTCTGATCAGCAGTAAAACACCTTAACCACAGAGATACCACCTACAGTACATACATTTTAGATGCACCGCCGACCAAAACATTGCTGCAGGCTAATTTGCATTCTGTACTGACAGTTTCCTCTATCAGAAGGTTTATTTAAAGAAACTTGTTCAGGTTTTTTAAGCATTTGTAGGCTGTACTAGACAAAACAAGTCTAGTGGGAAGGGATAGCGGAGTGGTTAAGATGTTAGACTGTTAATTGATTGGAGGATCATGGGTTCAATTCTTAATTTACTGCTGGGCCACTGAGCAAAGCCTTTAACCATTAACTGTTCTGTTTGATAAATAAGATAAAACTCTACCCTCTGCTGATTGTGGTGGCTGAATGGTTCAGGCACTAAGTTGTTGATTTGAAGATCGAGAAGAACTGGATTCAAGCCCCACCACCACCAGCCAGCCACAGTTGTGGTTTTGAGCAAGACCATTCCTGCTCCAGGGGTGCTGCATCTTAGCTGATGCTGTGTTCTGACCCCAACTTACTAAGATGGGATATGCAACAAAAAGACTTTCACTGTGCTGTAAAATAGTATATAATTACATTTACATCCATGGTGGCCTGAATTAAAGAACCTGCTCCTAGTGTCTTGTTGTCATTGGTTTTATTTCAGAAGTCTTGTGGAGTCCGTAGCTTGGTGGGCATCAGAAATGTTGTGATGGCAATATACAATATCAGTCAGCTGGATTTAATGTTATGGTTGTATCTACGTACTCTGTAAATATAAGATAATTGCGTCCTTTATTGCTGCCTGTAAACCGCTGCGGTGCCATTTTATATATATATATTTAACCTTTATACAGTTTTGTATAAGATGTTTACCAATATTTTTCATTAATGATGTGCGGTGGTCTGGGCGAAACCTTCACAAGATGAATTTCTGCCACTTTCTACTTAAAAAACAGCCAAAAGTAACCAGAGAGAAAATACCTTAAAAGATTCTACTCTCCTCCAGCGCTGGAGCATTAGGGACGTTTTCTACAGTCGATATCTGATTACAAACTGAATTGATTAGTTTTGTTTCTTTACCGCACGTAGCTATCAAATAACCTGATCTCAGCATGATGTGTGGGGAAATCACTCTCAGCTAACAAGGTTATAGACGTCGTTAGACAGGCAGACTGACTGGCTTTTTACCTGAGTTTTGGACTGTGATCAATGAAACCATGTTATCATTTTTTGGTGAAATATAATTTAATTTATCTTAAAGTTTGAATAATTTAATGATGAGCCTATTCATTATATTTTCCGATAGTGACACACATACAATACTGTATTGGATAGCTGATATTGGAAGTTGATCAAAAAAGTTTAAGATCCATTTCAAATGTTGACTAGTATAAATTTTAACTCGTTTTATCCAAACATAAAGTTCTGTATTGTTTTATACAAGCTGTGTGAAAGACCATGTGGGAAAGTGAACAGACAGAACACGACTCTGCCAAAACAAACTTTACAGACTTCTGATTGGCCGCAATTAAGCGGCAGCTATTGAATATGCCGACGCCGATGCAGGGGTGTGTCACAGGATAAGCTTAAGAGGAAGTCATAAAACTAAAGTCAGCCTAGAGATACCGCATCAAGTTAGCTGGTTTGTATTGATAACAAGAGCAGATAAATCAGAGAAGTATTTCTAATCAAGGCGCTTTGATCATAACGCGATACGTGATCTGATATTTTTGCTTTTTCGAGCTGAAAATGGTCTGATTGAGCAGCAGGTGTTGCTCAGGTGGTTGGGCTTATCAGCAGATCATCTTAGCCTAAAAAAAACACGCCGGGGGGGAGAGCGAGAGAGAGAGAGAGAGCTTTATTAATCAAGTGTTGTCAGGGCCATAATGTTCAGTGATTGCCTTACCCCTGTCTAGAGACAATGAGCCGTTTGTTCTTCTGTGTGTTTACTATGTGTGTGTTAAGATGAGGTGATGAACATTATGTCATCTTTAAAATTAAATTTGAAAGAAAAATGTCCTCGAGTTCAAACCCTACGGAAAGAAAGTCCATCTGTCAGTGTCAGACCTGAATAACATTTTTTTAACACATCTTACACTGTATGGACAAAGGTTTGGGGACACCCCATCAGCAAACCTGCAAGAAGGACCGTTCACGTATCTCTTATACGTGAGTATTCGCGCTGCAGTGATATAAAAACATTTTAACACTTTTTAAAATGCCAGAAGCACACTGCCGGTCATGTGACCAGAAGCAAATGGTAGCCCAGTGGTTAAGATTTTGGACTGCAAAGTATAAGTAAGTATATTCAATTCATTGTGCAAAGTACGTGTACAGAGCCAATGAAATGCATTTTTCGCATATCCCATCTTAGTAAGTTGGGGGTCAGAGTGCAGCGTCAGCTATGATACAGCGCCCCTGGAGCAGGAGGGGTTAAGGGTCTTGCTCAAGGACCCCCCAACAGTGGTTGACTTGCCGGAGGTGGGGCTTGAACCCAGGTGTTTCTGGTCTTCAGATTAACAAATCTCAGCACCTTAACCATTTAAGCCACCCTGCCCCCTAGGGTTTGATTCCCATTGCTGTCACTATTGGGCCTCGGAGCAAGACCCTTTAACCCCTAATTGCTCAGTTGTTTAAAGGGGATAAATGTAAGTCGCTCCGGATAAAGGTGTCTACCAAATGCTATAAATGTTAACCAACCAATCAGCTTCCTCCATCCACGTTTTCTGTTACACTGAAACCTCAGCAGTAAAATTAAAAAGCAGGTCGTCATTTTGTTGTTTTTTTGTTATTCGTAAATACATTTTTACAGCAAGATAAAAACCCGTTGCTGAAATTTCCTTGTTGTAATTTCCTTGATTCTTGTTTTCAACAACATACGACTCAGAAGCAGAAAAAAACAGCGAGTCTAGCATTCCTAGGCGCGATATGTGAATCGTCTTACTCAACCTGGTGACATGAAGTTGGGGGCATGTTTAGAATGTCTTTGAATGGTGTAGCAGTACATTCCTCTTTTACTGGAACTAAAAGGGCTTAAACTCTCTTCCAGCATGACTGTGACCCTGTGCACAAAACCCCTAAACCCCATACAGACATACCTACTGTGTTCTGGTTGGAGTGGAAGAACCTGAGTGTCCTGACTTTGACTCAATCCCATTGAACCCCTATAGGATGATTTAGTTTAGTAAGATCAGACACAAATTAATGTCTGATCTCACTTTTTATTTATTGGCTAAGGGAACAAAATATCCTCACTCCAAAAACTAGTGGAAAACCTTTCCAGAAGTGTGGAAGGTTCTAACAGGAGTAAGTGTCAGACTAAATCTGGAATAGGATGTTAAAAAACAGATATGAATGTGATAGTCAGCAAGCAGACATTTATGCATCATAATATTAGTGGTTCTATTTTAGTAGCTACTGGATGTGTTTCCCCATCAGGGCAAAACATTAGACTCCTTTGTTTGTGTGCAAATACATGTCGGTAGTATATCCGCTGCACTTCACAGAAATTCAACAGTCATACTAAAGGGTGCCGCTCGTAGGAAAGAATACGAGTTTGGGTCATTTATGACACCCAATGTACAACAAACATACTATTAACATACTGCTAGTAATGTTACTACTAATAAAACAGATCTCTTTTGACCCCCCAAAGTGCGTCAGCCATGAGAATTGTCCTAAATTTACCCCCCTTAGCGTTAATAGCTACAGGTATGTGCTAACACAAGGCAGTGACATTAAGCTGATAAAGAAAATCTACTTTAAATACCGTTACTATTTAAGGTCAAAGTTTGCGACGCAGAGTAATATCTGTGCTATAAAGTCAGCGGGTGCCGAGCGCCTCTTTCTCCGCCTGATATGTCTGTAACATAAATTATATCCACTTTGTCCTTTTTTATAATGACTTTATTGCTCAACATTGTTTTTCTTGATTTGTAGAGACAGTAAAGAAAACAGTCAGCACATTTTGTGTAGCTGTGCTTTTTTTATAAAGCTGAAAAAAAAATGTTGAATGATTTAAATGAAGAAAAGATCAATACAAGCTGTGGAAACAATAGTGGGGGGGGGGGGGTATGAGAGTCTGGAGCTACGTGCTTTCCTGTACTTTCCCTGAGATTCATATCTAACGAAACACTGCCTTCTTTCATCTCATATCTGGTGTGTGTGTGTGTTGTGTGTGTGTGTGTGTGTGTGTGTGTGTGTGTGTCTGCAAGCTATCTAGCCTCCACATGTGTCAATAAAAATCTTAAATGAGCAAACACAGAGCTGCTAGTGCTAGTTAGGACTCTGTCTCTGATTCTATTCCAACATCTGGATTAGTTTTTGTATAAAACTATCAAAGAAATCGTAATTCCAAAGTGTATTTTTCCCAAAGAACAGTTTAGTTCTAATTTTTTATGTATTTTTTATACTTACACAGACACTTGCATGGCAGTTTCTCAACATTGGCTAATAGAAATACGTTAATATTAAGGTTAAGATATATGAAGAGGTTCACATACACTATATTTCAATAAGTTTGTGGTCACCTGACCATCAGATTCATATGTGGTTCCTCTCCAAAATGTTGCTACAAATTTGGAAATGCAGAGTCGTCTAGAATGTCTTTGTACTAAGAGACTCCATCACAATACACAAAGCCCCTGATCTCCATTAAGACATGCTGTGTTATGATTGGATAGCACTTAAAAACTTGAGTGTTCCGCACAAAGCCCTGATCTTAACACCCCAGACATCCTTAATTGTCTCACTGATACTATTGTAGCTGAATGAACACACATCAAACATCCAAGCTCCAAATTGTAGAAGATTAATAGAAGATTGGACCTCATTCTAACAGCAAGATGGAGAGTAAATCTGGAATAAGATGTTTAAATTCATATGTAATTCTGATGGTCAGGTGACCGCAAACTTTTGGCAATATAGTGTATGTGATTACAGGAACGAGCCTGTTTTATAAACGTATAAACTAATTCCGCACTATGTGCTATGGAATGAACTAAAACTTACAGAATGTGCAGTATGTGGAATTTAATTATTCTTTGTGGGAATACAATAACCCGAAATGGTCGCAGATTTATTCTCTAACATTGTTTAGACTTTCTGTCACTGACTATTAAATAACAAACCATTTAAGGTCAGATTAATAGAGAATCACCAATCCCAAAAAAATTCAAGCCAGACGCTGACACTTCTTTTCCCTTAAATGTACTGTAAATAGTGGAGCAGAAGCAGAAAAGCCAGTCGAACAGGTTACAGGCAGGAAAAAACCTACACACATTGCAAATTGTTGTGATAACTAAGGGGGATTTTATTAAAGTTCCTCTGTTCGTTCCTGTCAACTTTTGTTTATTCACGAAATAATGAGAGGTATATTCTGATACAGTACAATACACTATACTATAGTATAGTTCAGCATAGTACAGTGCAGTACAGTATAGTTTAGTATTGCACAGTATAGTGGTGTTAAATTGGTTAAGGTTAAGGTGTTGGACTGATAACCTGGAAGACTTTGGGTTTGATTACCAGGACCACAAAGTTACCACTGTTGGTTCCGTTAAGGTGTTGGACTGATACCTGGGAGACCGGGGTTCGATTCCAAGCAACACCAAGCCACCACCACTGGGTCTCTGAGCAAGGCCTTTAACCCCTAATTGCTCAGTTGTATAAAAAGAGATAAATGTAAGTCGCTTTGAATAAGAGCGTCTGCTAAATGGTGTGGTATGGTATGGTATGGTATAGCATAGTTTGGTATTCTATGGCGTGGTATGGTATATAATAGTATAGTTTACTATAGAACAGTAACAAACAGAGTTGTGTAGTAAATGTGAAGTGCACTATCATATTATGTATATTATACCATAGTATGGTATGGTGTAGCATGGTATGGTATAGTATGGTATATAATAGTATAGTTTACTAAAGTACAAAATTGTGCAGTAATGTGTAGTGTACCATCAGACAATGTATATTATGGTATATAAGGGTATGGTATTATGTTATGTTATGTGGGGGAAGTGGTGGCTCGTGGTTAAGGTGTTGGATTACCAACCCGAAGGTTGTGGGTTTAATTCCCAGCTCGACCAAGCCACCACTGTTGGGCCCCTGAGCAAATGCCCTTAACCCCTAATTGCTCAGCTGTATAACAAGGAATATTGTAAGTCACTCTGGATAAGGGCATCAGCTAAATGTTATGTTGTGGTGTTTTATTTTATATTATGGTATGCTAGGTTATGGTTTGGAATAATATAGTGTAGTGTGTAGTTTACTAGAGTACAGTGTTGTGTAGTAATGTGTAGTGCACTATCATGTAATGTGTATTATACCATAGTATGGAATGGTATGTTATATTATGGTATGGTATGGTATGTTATGTTATATAATAGTATAGTTTACCAGAGTACATAGTTGTCGTAGTAATGTCTAGTGCACTATTATTGCACAAATTATGTTTAATATACCACATATTATGGTATAGTATAGTATAGTATAGTATAGTATAGTATAGTATAGTATAGTATAGTATGTTGCATATGAAAGTGTACCTAGTATATCGTAGAATGTTAAAGTTAGTTGAATCATGAAACAGAATAAAATAGAATAGAATAGAATTGTTATTTGAAAATAATAGCTTTATTAGCAATAGCGCAGTAACTCTGCTTATAGTCATAAAATACTCACTGTATAATGCTTTAAAAATAAATCGTTAACGATAGTGTAAACATAAAAAACCATAACATTGAAATCAACCTTACTTTCATTCTAGCAAGTTTATTGGAACCAATAAATCATAAGAGTAAAGTGAAAACCGAAACTATTACGGACACCAAACTGTCAACACTTCTCGAGTTGTTGTGACAACTAAGCAAGGTTGTAACCTGTCATGGTCTTAGGAGCCTTCCAGTCATTTTCTTTCCACTACAGCTCAGTATGGAGGACAAGGTTAAAAGAGAAATCCCCCGATGATGTCATAATTCCTGTTCAATTAGTACAATATACTCAATTCTTATTCCAATCTAGTTTCTTAGTCTTGCACGCACAAAATTTTGGAAAAGATTTTAAAATCTAAATAAAATAAAAACCAAAGTCACATGATCCAACACTTTATTCACAATAGAACATAACAAATGTTTAAAACTAAGAAATTTTATCCACTAAATAATGCCTGCTACAGGTCTCAAAATAGTTGGGCATGTTTACCCTGGTGTAGCATCTCCTCTTCATTGTAAAACAGTTTGAAGACGTCTGGACATCGAAGGTTATGAGTTTCTGAAGTTTCGGTGTTGGAATTCGGTCCCATTTTTACCAGGTTTCACACGCTGCCAACACTAATTCCAGTTCAAACACCTTGTAAGATGCCGTATTGAATAGGTTCTTTAATGATTGCTTTTGCCATGTGAAAAAAGTTTCAACCAATAGAACAACAACTATTAAAGACAATCACCTGTTGTACCTTTAAACATCTAGACAATTAAAGAATATCAAATTTGCTCGATCCATGACTAAAACCTCGATCCAGTAAATGTCTTTTTGTTCTTCTAACATAAAACACTGTAAATTGAGGACAGTTTAGTCTATAAATAACATGGATGGTTTGACACTCAATAAACTTGATTAGTATTTTCATCTAAGATTATTATTAGTACCACATTCACAGTATCACATTATTAGTACCAGATGTTTATATGCCATCAGGAGACCTAATTAGGATTTAAGGACAATATTTTTAAAATTTACATTTACAGTATTTGGCAGACGTCCTTATCCAGAGCGACTTAATCTCTGTTATACAGCTGAGCGGTTGGGGGTTAAGGGCCTTGCTCAAGGGCCCACAGTGGTGGCTTGGTGGTGCTGGGAGTTGAACCCCAATCCTTCTGGTATTAGTCCAACACCTTAACCACTGCGCTACCACTTTCAAATTGAGACATCCTTTTTTTTATATATTTGAAATGCCATTTTCAAACGCTGTACATTTTGAGTGAGTATAAATACTGTTATAGAGCGTAGTTGGTCACATTACTATGATCAGATGACTTTTATGCTGCAATTTTATTTGTATAATTTTTACAATGCTCGTTGTCTCAAAGCGGCTTTACACAATCAGAGATAATTATAAAATGTGAATGAAATTAGTTTGTCCCTGATTGTCCCTGATGAGCAAGCCGAAGGCGAGGAAAAACTCCCTGAGACGGAATAGGAAGAAACCTTAAGGAAGGAGGAAACAGACTATAGAGTGTTTTTGGTTGTAGTTATCTGTTATTAAAGCGTTTTAAGTGTTTTGGGTTCTGAATTATTATTCGATGGCTAATACTTTATTCATTTTAGCTGTTATGTTAAAGTGAAAACCTGAACCTGATGTAAAGTTGTACAAAGTTGTATTTTTATATATTTTTAGAGCAGTTATTAATTGCTGATACAGAACAGCCACCAATATCACAATTCATGGTGCATTACATGACCGTTGAAATTAAAGCACATGGTTCTAAAAAAATGCTTGAATACACCCACATGGTTGATTATGTATTTATAGGATGAAATTTTAACCATTAGCTTTTATTATTCTCCTTTAAAATGATCTTTTTCCCTTTTGTTAGCACAAAATTAGCAAAAGCAGTGTTTGGGTGAAGCTTTCATGCTAATAGCATAAAGGCTTTTAAATGGTTTACGTGAACGTACAATACCCGAAAAATCCTTTCAGTTTCAAGAAAACTGTCCGTATTTAAGCAGCTTTTTTGCTCGTTAGACATTTTTCCCATTAACCTATTCCAAAAAATATTTATTTGGACAATGTTCAGCTAACACTTTAGAGTGATTATTGTGTACCTTGACATGGAAAAGTTTTGCTTAACTTTAATGAAAGGATGTTTCAAGCATGGATTTAGACATTAATGTTGAAAAAAATCTATTTCTACCAGGCTGTCACAGGTAAACTGCTGTAAATTTGGATAGGAGATTTATTTATCCAAACACAAAATCTCAGTTTAGTCAGGTCCTCTTAGGTCAAAAAAGACAACAAATAGGTCAACATTACTGCCTTGTTCAAAGTTTGCTGTTTTAAAGTCATTGTCTTGGGCGACCCTCTCATTTTAGGAATAGGAGAGCAGCACAAAATCCCCCAGAACAGAGCAACAATGACAACAGAATGACATTCTTTAAGTAGCAAAATTAAAGGAGGAGATGGGGGGGGGTGCTTAGGGCCCGATCAGCTGATAGGGGTTGGCTTATGTTCCCCTGATCAGCTGATAGCACACTTGCCTTCGAGGCCTTCATGAACTTTAACACAGTATACTTGATTTAAAGAATCATTTACAGAATTTATACTGTATGTACTGTTATGTGTATAAGTTGTTCTTTTGGTCAATCCACAGTATTAAATAGTATTAATTTTTTATTTATTCATTCATCTTCTATACTTGCTTATTCCCTAATTCGGGCTCACAGGGATCTGCTGGAGTTCATTCCAGCCGTCTCTGAGAGGGCGAATGGCAGGAAGGGGACACCCTGGACAGGTCACCAGTCCTCTTTTATTACATTGTTTAAAAAATTATTTATGGAAAAACCGTTTAATAACAATATAGCAATGAATCTAAATATAGATAAAACAAACACATAAGTTGCTAAAGATGGGCTGTAGTTTTTTTCTACATTTTTGAGTATAATTAAATTGTGATTTTTACTTCTAAAAATAATTTTTCAGCTGATATGATATGAATTTTTATTGCTCCGAATAAATAAATGAAATCTGATAACTAGATTAGATAAATTTCCTTGCCATTAAATAAACTGTCTGATTTAAAAATAATCTAATTTCCGAGTGCATGTGACTGCAGCCAGTGTTGCCAGATTGGGCAGATACCTACATTCCATTTCAAACACAAAGCATTTTAAGCTGTATTTCTGGGCAACAATGACTATAGCTTCAAAACTGTATCACACACATTACGTCATTATGTGTAAAAATGAAGAAAGAATTCAGAATTTGCCCACTATAGCCCACTATTTGCCCACTATTCAACCCAAAGTTCTGAACTGAGATCAACTTCTTGCACTTTAATGGTTTCAAATCACATTTTACAAACTGAAATACTTTGTGAGACAGTAAATTAGGTAGATTTTTAACAAAATATTTTTCAGTACTTGTTCAGTACGTGTACTCCTTCCACCACTGGTATAACTTCAGGTTACTTGTCACCCTAGAAAGAAGCATCGCTATAAATCCATTATGTCTGCCTGATTATCTGATGATTGAACATTTCTATCTTGATAAAAGTGGTGTCTTCTAGGACAACTCCACCCACAACCACCAAGCACACCTGATCAAACGATGTGGCCTTCACACTCACCAGATCTCAAGGTTAATATCTTCCGAGAGAATGATGTTCCTACTTCCTGTGGAATTTCAGGGATGTGTCGGAATCCAGTGTATGATAAATGAAAGTTCTGCCTGTGGTCCAAAACACCTGACTAATGTTGGGTTTCTCCTCAGTATCTCGATATGAAACAAGTTGGTAAAAACTAATCTGATTTGGTTAATTGTATTTGGAAATATTGATGCGGTAAATAAATTAGACATTTGCATTTGAGTGTCCAGGCTGCCTGAAACTTTCTGAGGATAGAGATGACATTTTTTATTAAATGATTGTGTTTGGTATTTTAGGCAGACAAATCACTAGTCTCAGTAACTAAGTTATTTGTCCAGTGTCCATGCTATTAGAAGGGTGGACGGGATTTTGCAAAGTAGGACGCGATCCTGGATTAAATATCCTTTGTTAATCCTGTATCAACATTTCAATCAACCAATCATAACCATCTGATGTCATCAGTGTGCGTCACCGGAACCCACCCTAATCCTTATCTGAATCTTGCAAACCAAGATATAATATTGTAAATGTATTTATTAAATAAAAATAAATAAAACACTTAAATGCCATATGTAACATTACATGCTGTGCTGAACAATCGCATACAACAGGTATGTGCAGATTAGTTATTGTGTGAACATTTCCCTCGTCTTTGTGATTAAAAATAGGTTTTTGTGTGCAGTAAAATGTATTTAGGTGTGTGTGCATTAATAAGAAGTAAGAACTATCACTATAACCATACATTTAGTTTTTTCTCTTCTTTTTTTCTTCTCCTTTTTGTTCTTTTTTAGGGGTCGTCGGAGCGAATCATCTGTCTCCACCTACCCCTATTCTCTACATCCTCTTCACTCACACCCACTAACTTCATGTCCTTGCTTATCGTATCCATATACCTCCTCTTTGATCTTCCTCTTTACCTTCTGCCTGGTAGCTTCATTTCTAACATCCTCCTACCAATATATTCACTGTCCCTCCTCTGTACATGTCCAAACCACCTCAATCTGGACTCCCTGAATTTCTCCCCCAAAACATCTAACATGAGTCGTCCCCCTGATGAACTCGTTCCTAATCCTGTCCAACCTCATCACTCTCAAAGACAACCTCAACATCTTCAGCTCTGCCACCTGTCTCTCCCTCAGCCCCACTGTCTCTAAACCAGACATCATAGCTGGACTTACCACTGTCTTGTACGTCCTCCCCTTGATTCTATCTCATAGTGATAGTTTATGACTGGTGATTGTTGATTTTTTAAAAGGTTGTGATTTTGATTCAACAAATGTAAACCTTGTTATATAGTAAGAATGTTGCGCTATTGCGGTTCTACAGGTTCACCGTTTCAGTGTCTTACGATCAATTGTTCATTAGTGTTTGTTTATGATTTACTGTCTAAATTCATTAATGTTTATTTCGGATCATTAGAATCAATAAAGTCAAATTCAATAATGTTGTTTCTGGACTATCATCAACTATTTTAATATCGTTTGTAGGATTTTATGTTAATCCAGGAATCGATATTGTCGGCTTGGTGGTGCTGGGAATCCAACCTCGGTTCTTCAAAATAGTAGTCCAACACCTTGACCACTGTTCTACCATTTCCTTTTTAGCTTCCTGCTAGTGCCAGAATAAAATGACTTTAGGCTATGGCGTTCCGTCGACACATCATGTCACAACACTAGAGTGTTATTTTGTTGAAGTT
Organism: Bagarius yarrelli; assembly: GCA_005784505.1. Lineage (NCBI taxonomy): Eukaryota > Metazoa > Chordata > Actinopteri > Siluriformes > Sisoridae > Bagarius > Bagarius yarrelli. Next base: position 1,815,350 of record VCAZ01000028.1, read on the forward strand.
GTAAACACAGCACAAAGTGCAAGTCTTTCTTCGCTTGAGAAGCTTGGAGTAAAGTGTAGGGACAGCCATGATATAGTGACCCTGAGGCAGAGGAAGGGTTAAGGGCTGGGCTCAAAAACAATCAACAACCCGGAGCCTTAACCGTTTGAGCCACCACTTCCCTATTAATCCATATATTATGGGTAAATATTAGCTATACCATTGTCCTTTATTAACCCTATTGCACCTTTATATTGGATATATTTACTTAAATCAAGCACCTGCCTGACCATTTCTGGTGGTTGGGTAGTGGTGGGCAGTCTCTGGATTATCAACAAAAACTCTGTGTACAATGCCCTGCCTGTCAGGCTGCAACTCTTCATTAATTCTCTTAACCATCTTTGTTCCATATGTTGTATTATGGGTAGTACTCTTCCCCCAACTTACTAAGATGGCATATGGAAGGATCTATCTATCTATCTATCTATCTATCTATCTATCTATCTATCTATCTATCTATCTATCTATCTATCCAGCTACAGCATCGATTTATCTATCTATCTATCTATCTATCTATCTATCTATCTATCTATCTATCTATCTATCTATCTATCTATCTATCAATAATCTAGCATACAGCAGCGATTTATCTATCTATCTATCTATCTATCTATCTATCTATCTATGTATCTATCTATCTATCTATCTATCTATCTTATCAGATAAGCTCGATTTATCTATCTTCTATCTATCTATCTATCTATCTATCTATCTATCTATCTATCTATCTATCTATCGATCTATCAGCATGATTTTATCTAGTCGATTATCTATCTATCTATCTATCTATATCTATCTATCTATCTATCTATCTATCTATCTATCTATCTATCTATCTATCTATCCAGCTACAGCAGCGATTTATCTATCTATCTATCTATCTATCTATCTATCTATCTATCTATCTATCTATCTATCATCCAGCTACAGCATCGATTTATCTATCTATATCTATCTATCTATCTATCTATCTATCTATCTATCTATCTATCTATCTATCTATCATCCAGCTACTATCTAGCATCGAGGATTTATCTATCTTCCTATCTATCTATCTATCTATCTATCTATCTATCTATCTATCTATCTATCTATCTATCTATCTATCTATCTATCTATCTATCTATCTATCTAGCTACAGCATTGATTTATCGATCTATCTATCTATTATCTATCTATCTATCTATCTATCTATCTATCTATCTATCTATCTATCTATCTATATCTAGCTACAGCATCGATTTATCTATCTATCTATCTATCTATCTATCTATCTATCTATCCAGCTATCTATCTATCTATCTATCAGCTACAGCATCGATTTATCTATCTATCTATCTATCTATCTATCTATCTATCTATCTATCAAGCTATCTATCTATCTATCTATCTATCTATCTATCTAGCTACAGCATCGATTTATCTATCTTCCTGTCTATCTATCTAAGCTTCGTTCTAACCGCTAGACGAGCACAAAGAAAAATCAGCCATCGTTCTATTATTTAATACTCTTCCATGTGGTGTGGGGACGTGAGTATGTGCTGAACTAAAAAAAAGGACTTAATGGGTTCAGACATGGACTTGAGGGACACCTTGTGGTAAAGCAGAGGAATGAACCAATATTCGTGAGTGTCCTCGAAGGCATACTACCACACTACTAATATAAATAGTGTACGACATTAAAATATATCAAATATATAATAAATATATACTTAACATATTACTGATACTTTACTATGTCTAAAAGCAATTTGTAAGCAGTTTTTTAAATATAAAAATTTAGCTACCTTTTTTTTTTGATATTTTTGTGGTGTAGTGCATACCATAATGCTGCACACTTATTTTTAAACCTTTTAAACCCAAGAGGGAGCAGCAGCACCTACCAAAAAAATCTATCTATCTATCTATCTATCTATCTATCTATCTATCTATCTATCTATCTATCTATCTATTTAAGCTATCTATCTATCTATCTATATCTATATCTATCTCTATCTATTTAGCTAAGTATCTATCTATCTATCTATCTATCTATCTATCTAATCTATCTATCTATATCTATCTATCTATCTATCTATCTATCTATCTATCTATCTATCTATCTATCTAGCTACAGTATCTATCTATCTATCTATCTATCGATCTATCTATTATCTATCTATCTATCTATCTATCTATTATAGCTATCTATCTATCTATCTATCTATCTATCTATCTATCTATCTATCTATCTATCTATATATTATCATCTATCTATCATCTATCTATCTATATTTAGCTACAGTATCTATCTATCTATCTATCTATCTATCTATCTATCTATCTATCTATCTATCTATCTATCTATCTATCTATCTATCTATTGATATATCTCTATCTATATATCTATCTATCTATCTATCTATCTATCTATCTATCTATCTATCATATCTATCTATTAGCTACAGTATCTATCTATCTATCTATCTATCTATCTATCTATCTATCTATCTATCTATCTATCTATCTATCTATCTATCTATCTATCTATCTATCTATCTATCTCTATCTATCTTCTACTATCATCTACTGCTATCTATCATCTAGTATCTATCTTAGCTATATCTATCTATCTATCTATCTATCTATCTATCTATCTATATATCTATCTATCTATCTATCTATCTCTCTATCTATCTATCTATCTTGATCTATCTATAGATCTATCTATCTATCTATATATCTATCTATCTTATCTATCATAACTATCTATCTATCTATCTATCTATCTATCTATCTATCTATCTATCTATCTATCCAGCTACAGCAGCGATTTATCTATCTATCTATCTATCTATCTATCTATCTATCTATCTATCTATCTATCTATCTATCTATCTATCTATATCCTCATTTAGCTACTATCTATCTATCTATCTATCTATCTATCTCTCTATCTATCTATCTATCTATCTATCTATCTATCTATCTATCTACTCTATTTAGACTATTATCTATCTATCTATCTATCTATAGCTATCTATCTATAGCTCTATCTATCTATCTATCTATCTATCTATCTATCTATCTATCTATCTATCTATCTATCTATCTATCTATCTATCTATCTATCTATCTATCTATCTATCTATTTAGCTACAGTACTTATCTATCTATCTATCTATCTATCCAGCTACAGTATCTATTGGGAAGTGGTAGCACAGTGGTTAAGTTGTTGGACCACCAACTTGAGGACCCAGGTTCAATTCTCAGCTCCACCAAGTCACCACTGCTGAGCCCCTGAGCAAGGCCCATGACCCCCGATTGTATAATGAGGAATATTATAAGTTGCTCTGGATACGGGTGTTAAATGTATTTATCTATCTACCTTTGCTAAAGAAAAAAGAACAACAATTCCAGGATCCAGATGATGAAAACATTGCCCGGACTTATAAAACACATTTTGTAAATCAAACTATGAAAATCTTATTTTATTTTCTGTAACATAACAAAATGTAAAAACATTTCTAATAGAGTACAGGCAAGTCTGCATATTATTTAGACAAAAAATAAAGAAAAAAAGTTTGTGCTTATTCTTGCAGTTCTATTTACGTTTTCATTCTAGACCAGCGGTTTTAACCTTTTTTATGATGATGATTTGCGACCCACATACACTTAATATAACCCTAAAAAATTACTATTAATTAAAAAATTATGTAGGATGATTGGTCTTGAATAGAGGATAGAGGTTATGTACTTGTTTGTGGCTCTGTACATTTTTGTCAGGTGTCTTAGCATTTTGGAAGGGTTTTTTTTGGAAAGATTCTCTGTTGCTACAGCGTCCCAGCTAATCACACACTTTGGTCGGTAATCCATATTTCAAGTAGTTTTTGTCATATTTTCTGCTTTTTGTCTTCTTTCCCTTCTCAGTTAGAGGTCTTATATTGTGAGCAATCCAGCTCGGAACATAAATTGCTAAGTCCATGTAGGTACTTCAAACCAGTGGTTCATTTGTTATATCATGTCGCCAGTAGGTGGTGTTATCAGGCTGGTATATGTTACACATTCAAAACAAGTCTTACAGCAACCCCCTGCTACCTATTTGTACCAACTCTCCTATTTTTTTATTAGAATACACCAATGTGCTCCTTCCTGTTTTGGAAAATTGTCTGTGTATCCTGGTTTAGTTCGCAGTGTTTAGCAGTATTTTATGCATACATTTATGCAGCTTCACAGGGGTCACAGGGATCTGCTGGAGTCTATCCCATGCAAACTCCACACAGAAAGACTCCTCGTAGGAATTAAACCCAGGACCTTCATGCTGTGAAGCAACAGTGCTAACCACCAAGCCACTGTGCTGCCCTTATGTTTTATTCCTCTACTACTGAAGTGGATTAAAACATGGCCCATAGATGCACTATATCGAAGTTCATGTTAAAGACTATTATTTTATTCTGTTCTGCTAAATAAAACGGCAGCCGAATGTATTTGCCGACCACATTCGACCGCTCATCTGGGAGATGAAGAGATTGAGGCTGTTTGGAGAGATAGTTTGTGTGTGGGTGTATTGAGGTATTGTTGTGTTTAGTATATTTAGCCATGTTGAGAAGACAGCAATATTAAAATAATGATTTTTGTTGCACAAACTATTTAAATGGCCTAACGTCTTTTAATTTGTCTCTGCTCTTTTTTTTTATTAATTTAATGATGTTGGACAGAACAACAGATGTACAGATGTACAATGGTGGTCATTGATTGTGAATCTGTGGAAGCATTTTACACTTCTGGTACATCACTGCCTCTTTGTGGACATCTAATGCATTACATCATTTCTGATGTGATGAGTTTGTTGAGCGAAGTTATACTAGTGGAACATTTGGTAAATACACTGCAGGATTATCTTGGTATGATCATTATTTTATGGCTTTATGAGCTTAACAGGATGAGATCTGCATCTACTTGTTTGTGTTAGTTTTAAGGTTACAATTCTGTAATTAACATTAAATACATTACCAGAAAATAAATAGGTATTTTTAAATGGTGGCCAAACACTGATAGAATTGTTCTGTAAGGTCTAACTGAATTTTTCTTTTCCGTTATATAAATAATATATATTATTATAAATGCCGAAGGGGAAGATAGAGTCAGGACCACATCGTCAAGGTTTTTATATTTGTTTTAATTTAATTTAATTCATCTTCAATGACATTAACCTTATTTAATTTATACAGTCCTGATGAATTCTATATTTATCACAGTTGCTGTACGGTATGATATACAATGTATATCAAACACGGTGCTCCAAATGTTGGTGACAAATCGAAATGCCCCGGTCCTTTCAGCTAACCAAGACTTTCCTGTCCACCCTTAAAAGTCTTGGTATTTGTGGCATGGCAGTTGGTTTGCTTTCTAGTTGGAAGGTCGTTCATATTAGGTAACATGAAGCGGAACAACGTCTGCTGGTGTCCCACAAGGCTCAGTACTTGGTCCTTTTCTTTTTACAATCTATAATCACTCATCTGCTAAAGGTATATCCTCATATGGAATCTGTTACCATTGTTATACTGATGACACCCCAATCTATTCCTTTCCCCCCTCATACACCATGGCTTCTGCCTTTTATCTCTAGATAAAAAAAAAGAACAGAATGTAAAACAGTAAATTTACTACCACAGTGAGAAACAAAATAATTGACTGTTTGGTAATTAATTAATTCATTTGATAAATTTAATATATAATGAGAGTCACACAGAAAAAATGAACTATTTAAATTAAAGTGGAAATTATGTCTAATTGTTTGTACAATAAATACTGTGCAAAATGAAGTTGTGTTAGGTACTGATAAACTTGTGTGTTATATTAGTTGTTGAACTGAATTACCTGTAAAAAGTAGCTTTTCCTTAAACTTTGTGCTTGACTTCAGGGAATGGATGTACTTTTGACTGCTTGATGCAGAGTTGTAATAGCCTTTTGATGACTGCTCAGAAGGTCAGAAGTTCAAGCCCCAACATCACCCCAAGCTACTCTGCTGGGCTCTGGTGTAAAACCAAATCTCCTTGCTCCAATGGTGCTATAACATGACTGACCCTGTGCACTGATTCCAGCTTTCTAGAGGAATGTCTCCTTACTATACAGTAATGTATACATGAGGGAAAAAAATATTAAATATCTTTTAAAAAATATCAAATGTCTTCCAACTAAATTGCTAAAAGAGGATGCAGCTGGAGAGCCTAAACATCATCAGTTCCTCGCTAGATTTAGATAGTTTCCCCAAACCTCTCAAACTGTTATTAAACACTTATTAAGCCTCTTATTAACTATCAATCTAGATCCAAATCCTTTGTCAAAACTACAAAATACATCTCAATATTAGTTTTACTGGATTTTAGTGCTGCATTTGACACTATAGATCCCGACATCCTACTAGACCGTTTACATAATTACACAGGTTCTATCTATCTATCTATCTATCTATCTATCTATCTATCTATCTATCTATCTATCTATCTATCTATCTATCTGTCTGTCCGTCTGTCTGTTTTTCTGTCTGTCTGTCTGTCTGCCTGCCTCCCTGCCTGTTTGCCCTGCTTGTCTGTCTATCTATCTATCTATCTATCTATCTATCTATCTATCTATCTATCTATCTATGCATCCATTCATCAATCCATTTATTTATCTATCCATACATCCACCCATCCATTTATCTAGTTATCTATTTATTTATTTATCTATCTTTCCATACACCCATCTATCCATCCATTTATCTATTTATCTATCTATCCATCCAACCATTCATCTATTCTGTATTTTTACTAGTTGCCTGCCTAAATTTTTTTTTTCTTTTTTATTCCCTGTTTGCTTTTGGTAAGAATTTGAATTATTTTTAAAAATACACCAAAAACCCTACCAGAGAGGAAAGTGTCCCGTCCAGATTTTATGGGGCTTTAACTTGTTTGTAAATAGAATGTGCTAGAAACCTAAAATTTAAATGTATCTGCCAATAAAATAATTATTATTCAAAAGCTCTGAAGTCTCAGAGGTACCCTTCCTGCAAAGTACACAATATAAATCACACACAGTTTACAGTCCTCGAACTTCATGATTAATTCATTTAATATAGTGCATCAGCTGGACCGAAGCTTAAGTGTGTGCTGTTTAAAGATTGCTTTAAATTCTCAAGTGTATTTTCTCTCGCCTTCATGACCTACTGCCCTGTGTTCAACCTGCTGACAAACAATACCGCTATAACGCAAGCTAGTTCATTTTTAGTAATAATCGCTAAACATAAAACTAATATTCATATTATATCCAATCAGATCAGATCATTCCTCAAAGTAACAATGTCAAAGACACAAGATTCATTTTAGCAAAGAATCATTTGTGTCTTTCAGGGAAAAATGAATAAAAATTTTTTAAAAATTTAAAAAAACCCACCAAAAACAATAAAAAACTAATAAAATTACAGTAACGTTAACAACTGGAACATCTAGAACATTAATACCACCACCACCACCAACAACAACAATAGCAATCCTAAAAACTAATAAATAGCCACACAACATCAAAAACAATAATTCCAACATGTAAAACAGAGCAAGAACAAGTAAAACAATAAAAGATATTCATGACAATACTAACAAAAAGAACAATAATAGTAATAATAATAGAAATGATTATTTATTAATAATATCTAATTATTTTAATAAAAAATAAGAATAAACTAATATCTAATATTGTAATAGTGGCTTTTGGTCTGTGAAGGATTAGTGCTTAGGGTTTTGGCAATGGGGAGCTGATCCCAGCCACTGGGGATTTACACAATAGTCCTTTGTGCAGGTTCTAAGCCCAGGTAAATAAGGCAGGATTGTGTCAGGAAGAGAATCTGGCTTTAAAATCAATGTCAAACCAAATATGCAGATGAAAGATCCGGTCCTGTCCTGCAGAGTTTAGCTCCAACTTGCCTCATCACACTTACCTGTAAGTTTCAGGTATACCTAGCAAGATCTTTGTTAGTTGGTTTAGGTGTGTTTGGAGCTAAACTCTCTAGTACACTGTCCCTCCAAGACTGAGCCTGGACACCCCTGTGGAGCGTCTAACCTGGGTAAAATCTTATACAGATAAAAAGGTGCTGCATATGTATGTAATATAACTGATCACTTTCTGCAGATATATAATAATTTAAAGGTGCAGTAGGACATCTTGGAAAACGTTAACTGTAGCCTGACTTCCAAACCCATGAACCCACACAGACTAGACAACCAAAGACGACATTACTACAATATATCGTGTCATTTACCAGTGAAAAAAATGTATAATACAGTTAGTAACAGTACTAAAATACCAAACCTAAAACTAGACCAGATTAAACGATGCTGCTGGAGTTGAGATCAGTCGTAAAGATACACTTTGACATTTACATTTACAAAAGTGCATAACTACATAAGTGTTACTATCAAAACACACTAAAATCCTATCACACCATATTCCTACCTGTTCAAAAGAAATACTGTAACCATGACATCATTTTTCAGACCCTTTGACTCCTGTAGTCGACTCTAGCATAGAGACACAACACTGATATTAATTTGAGTTTTCATTCCACAGTACGTGAGCGCATTGATGATGTATTTCGTCTGTGTGAACAGGGTCAAAGAGGTATGAACAGGTAGGAAAGCCTATGATAATATTTGGAGCCTTTTGATTGGATGAACATTTCCTGGTCCTACGTATTCCAGAATATATAAATACATTCAATCCAGTTAAATTAATGATTGATATCAGGAAGCGAAGAGACTTTTAACTTTTTACAGCAGCCAAAAAAAAGTTTCTGAAGACAATCACCTATTGTACCTTTAAATGAAACAGTTCAAGTTTAAGTTCAAGAAGCTTTATTGTCATTTCAACCATATATAGCAGACGCAGTATACAGTCAAATAAAACAAATAACCCCATGGTGCTACACAAAAACAACACAGAATTACACAAACAACAAACAACAAAGAGCCGGTTAGCAGAACAACACAGAGCTAAAGACTAAAAGACTAAAGTAAGTTGTCTGGACTAAAAAATTAAGTTGTCTAAATAAATATTGTAATTAAAGTATTACTGATTTTACAACATGAGACATCGATTATTAAATGATGCCAGTCTTTATTTGTGTTTTCTCAGTGGAAGTAAATTACAGCTGTACTGTAGGTGGATTTGTTGCTACAGAGGCTCCCGATTTCACCATAGTGATCCTCCGCTTCGCTTCACTGAATGGAACAATCTAAAGTGTTCAGTCAAGGATGTGTTGGAGATGAACACTTGATTTCATTCCGTTTTTTTTCTCTGAACAACAGTAGGATTACTTTCAGGTAAATGCATTAAAAATATGTTCTCTTTTAAACATTATACATGGAAAAATATGTTTTTAGTGGGTTTTTTTTTTTTTCATCTATATTCACCACATTATCATAATTTTGGCAACTTTCCAAAATCGTAAAGCTCCACTCAAATTCGAGTGTACAGTATGTGCCAACACTGGTGTGCGGTCAGGGCCAGCAAAGTCCTTCTCTGCTGTTCTAAACACTATCAGAAGCACTGATTTACATTTACAACCTAAATTCTAAAATTTGTTCCACTAAATTGTATTAATTTATTCCCAACAGTTTATTTACTCTTTCATTTTAATAGTGTTTCTCTTGCTGACCTGCTTCCAGTATGTATATGTGGATGTTTTTGTCCAATCAGATTTCAGCGATTATGTCCTGCCATATCAATATAATCTGCCCCTCAGAATCAGTAGTGCTGCCCATGTTACTTAAACTTTATAAGCAATGGAACTGTTTCTTTTACCAATCAGATTTTAAGTTCTAGCTAGCTGGCCCACAATAACGTCAGCATTTTTCCTCGTTCTGATTGGTTGGTAAGAGTTACAGCCAATTTAGACTAGTGAAACACACCTGTAGCTATATGCACCTGTTAATACAGTTGAAGTATATTTTTAGACCCACAATGGCTGACGGAGGAGGAGAAATTGACTTTGTCTCAGACATTAAAAATAAGTTTTTAGGGCGGATTTTTCCCCTGGAAAGTAAGAGATTGTGAGCGGAGTTTAGTTAACCCCGAATATAACTAGCTTGTCTCAGTGCCTATGAACGCTTACACTGACTTACAGCCTTTAAATGTATTATGTATTTTATTTAAATTGTTTATGTTTTTGTCATGTTATTAGATAAATACTGATTCTGAACTGCCCCAGATGATGTACGTGGCACAGTTGCAGTTGTAGTGTAGAGGTTTGGAGTTTTAACAAGGTTTCTTGCTTTAATAAAAAATGGATTTTATCCTCAATACGTGAAATGTCTCTCTGTCTGCAATTCCATGCCGTGTTATAATGTGTTTTTGTATAGTATTGATGGTTTCTATAATTGTGATGTGATAGTGGTGGTGATAAGAGGACGATCTGTCGGGTAAACCCCCACTGAAGGATGCCTGTTATGCTGAAAGGTAAAATTGCTTTTAAACTCTAGCTTTCCTGTAGACACCTGAAGAATTTGCACTAGTGACATTTATATTCCCCTTAATCTGGATAAAAGCCCCAGTTCTGACTGGGGATAATTTAGCGAAAGCTTTTGTTTAGCCGTTCTATCCCATATAGCAGTAAAGAGAGATTGTTACGTGCTTTATGGATCATTAAACATCCTTTAATGTAGCTGTAGGTCTTTTGGCATCCTACTAGTGAGAGTTTGTTTTCCTTTTTGCGTATTTTTGGAGGTATGTCATTATGTGGAGCCTTATTTTCTTGAAAAAAGGGTCTCTATGGTATTCTAAGTACATCTACCAATTTCAGACTTCCGGTAAAACCCTTTGCTAATCAATACCCTTACAATGGTGATGAGAAAAATCGACTTCAAAAGAGTAAATTCCCAGTCTCCCAACAGCCCCAGTCTATATACATATATACAGTATATATATATATGCTTAATTCTCTCTCTTCCTCTCTCTCTCACTTTTAATTCTCTCTCTCTCTCTCTCTCTCTCTCTCTCTCTCAGAGAATTAAGCATTTAAGGCCCAGTGCCGGTGCAGCCAAATGTCCCAGAATATATACAAAAACCTAAAAAAATAACATTTTATTCCTTCATTTCATTCATTCACACAAATAAACTCCAGACAACCATATGGACAATCCGAAGGAGTTTATTTGATGGCCGCCTGCCAGTCTACAGTATGTCTGCAGGCCATTCTGGTTTATTACACTGGTTCTTAAAACAAATTGCTATGTAAAGTTGATGTATTGATTGGAATTTAAATTAGCTTTTTAACGATAACAAAGTGAGCATAATTACTGTTCAGGGCCATTTCCACCATTAACTTTAATTAGAAATGTCTAAATGTCTCCAACGAGATTTGGTTATGTACCAATCTGAGTGTAGATTGTAGATAAAGAATACATACAGGGAAATCCTGCAGGACAGCTAAACTTTGGGGTTATTTAGAATAATTTCATTGACGGCTCTATGACAGTTCTATAAAGTTTTTTTTTAAAACATGCTCACTAAATAGCGTGCACACTTATGCAGTCAGATTATTGTCTTCGGTATTCCTGCCTTAAACATCTGATTATTTTCCACCTTTTTGTTTTCATTTTTCTGTATCACACAAATGTGATATTTTAAAAAGAATGTACACATTTTTTAAATATACAACTGGACAAACATCATATCATTTCTAACCCTATTAACAACAAAACTAGATCAAAATGCTATTTTAATCTATTGTATTTGTTTTTTATTAAATATATGTTTTATATGATCTTAGAATCAGTGTCTCACCTAATAATACCTTACAAAGGAAATTTTCATACCGAAACATTATGAAGTATTTGTTAAACATTATATAAATTATTATTTGGCAAAACATTCAGAAAGTTCAATTAATTTATAGATAAAATGACAAGCTTTTTAGTTGGTTAAAGATATTATAGATCCAATAACTACAGATTTTTTTTTTTTGGTAGAATGCTTTAAAAATCACCAACTAACTCACTAGCAGTTTGCTAACCAACCTATGATGTTTAAGATACTTTAGCCGCATTTACACTGTATGTATTCAATTAAATCTTATTTTGATCTGTTTGTGCTTTTAACAGTAGACATTGTCTCGAAGCAGCTTTACACTGGTGGGGACTGTGGCAGGGAAAAACTTCCTACGATGAAGTAGTAAGAAACCTTGAGAGGAACCAGACTCAATAGGGAGCCCATCCTCATCTGGGTGACAGGTTACTGTAATGATCAAATATAATGTAAACTGTAGCCCTGGGTCAGTGGAGCAGACCATCCCAGTCCATCCTCGAAGCTCTTGAAATCGAGAAAAAGGAGCAGGAACCTGGTCACTGGTGCCTCCGGATCCTCGCAGGGTTGGCATCTTCTCCCTGGAGGTCTACCAGTGCTGGCACAATTTCTGGATATCTTGAGATGAGTATGAAATGAAAACAGGTGTAGGGAAATTAGCGTAGCTGCTGTTTATAATATTAGCAGGGATTAGCCGATAATGTGCCTTTAATCAGATATACTGAAGCATAATATTATGGGATATGTTGTATGCCTGGCTAAAGAGATATGTCTTCAATCTATGTTTAATCTATTTATCAAATGACACACGATATCAACTCAGGTGGACACCAGCAACGTTATACGCATATATAAACTGTGTATTTTGACATTTATTCATTTCATTAGTCTTTTTTTGTCTGTAAACAAATAAAAAAAGGAACAATATTTGTAACTTAGCGATCAATGCTACATTCAGCCAGCCTGCAACAAGTGCTTTGCTATTTTTTTTTTCTCTGCCTAAAGAGATCATTGTTTTGCTGACCTTTAAACATGATGTAGAAGTAACATACTAAAGAATCATTTCGTCTTGATCCATTGTGTCTATTGATTATCACCTTGTTTTTACTTCCTTTTCTGGTCAGTACGTCTACCTTGAGCTAATTTTTCCGTGTATCGTGTAAATGCAAAAATCGGATATGGGTCAGTGTTCAAAGATAATCCAGGCGGGAGTTTAAAAAAACTCGGATATAGTCACAAAATCAGAATTGGACATCAAGATTTGCAGTGTCAATGCAGCCTTTGTCCTGCTTTTTTCCCAACTACCCCTCCGCTATGCACTGCAGATTACCTGAATCAGGTGTGTTCAGGAAGACTGGAAGATACCATCTCAGATAAGGGTAAAATCGAGAAAGATCAAATTACTTAGTATATCCCAGCTTGTCCATCCCTGATGCTTGTTACTACCTGTATAAAATAAAGATAACTATAACTGCATTGAATTCTGCTGACAAAGCAAGCGATGTCAGTCTTCTGTGACTTTTGGGTGACAAACTTTGTTTATTGTTTATCCTTTTAGTGTTTTGAGGTGAGTCTGGGACGAGACGTTATCTTGGAGTCAAATGGATCACGTTACATCCCTAAAATCTTCAGCCAAGAGAGTTTGTACTGTATATAGATTCAACAAAATGGTATCATTGCTACTGTTTACTATAAACACTAAGGACGCATTTACACTGCAGGTCTCAGATTGTGTGACTATATACAATTTTATCAGTATATACGATAGTATATGTACTCACAAAAAAAAAAAAAAAAAAAAAAAATCATTGGATGCAATAGACAAAAACAAAGGCTTTGTCCAAAATTGCATACTTTGATAGATATATAGTGTGTGAAAATGAGTATGTAAGGGCGAGGAGTATATCCAAATAATGTCCATACTACAAATTATGTCCAATTCGCCCCGTCCCAACTATTTTGAGGACATGTAGAAGGCAGGTAAATGTATAAATAATTTTAAGTGTAATTGTCTAAATTTCATAAGGTTTTGACTGACACCTCCTACTCCCACCCTGATTGGCTGTTTCAAAGTTAGGAGACACCATTTTAAGGTAGTTGCAGCTACATGTGAGTTGGTGGTTGGGAAGTTTAAACTTTAATCCAGTTTTCTGGTGGTTTTAGTCTAAGGAGAGGCGGTTTGTGAGTGCTGCAAAACATTGTTTAATTATGTTCTGTTTTATTGAACCGCCAGAACACCTGACAGGTGAACTTGGCAGGCAGTCGTGACATCGACTATTCATTTGTTTGCTTTCTTCTTTCCCATCAATGGGATGTTTGAGTGATGAAAAATTAGCTTTTTTATTACAGAGGGGCTCAAAAACACACTCGTGGTTCTTTCACCTGCCAACTATGTGGGTTTTTTTATGTGTTTGGTGCAGACACGTAACTTGTAATTTGTCTTGATGGTATTGTTGTATTATAAAATAAATAAAAAATGTGTTTAATTGCTTTTGTAAATGATTTAATGCGATAAAAAAAAATAAAAAGTAATAGAACAGAAATAAAAATCATCGTTTTTGAGGTTAATACACTCAACAGGTTTGTGTAGCTAGCAAATTTATTGCCGACACGTACTGTAAACTAAAGATAAACCTAAATTCACTTCCAGACTTCTAAGTGTGGCGGTGTTTATAACGCATCAGGCTACAACATCAGGGGTATTTTATACTACAAAATTAATGACGACATACTATTCCGAAATAATCTGCTCTTAAGACAGAAACACAGCACAGCGGATTCTGAGCTGCTTTAGTGATTTCACTTTAGTGATTTCACTTCACTTCACTTCACAACACACAAGAACCAAAGTGGGAGAAAAGTAGAGATGTGTTCCAATGGCAGCTAATAAAATTAACCCTAATAATACTGAGAGAGAGAGAGAGAGAGAGAGAGAGAGAGAGAGAGAGAGAGAGAGAGAGAGAGAGAGAGAGAGAGAGAGAGAGAGAGAGAGAGAGAGAGAGAGAGAGAGAGAGGCGAAGAGAAAGACAGAATAAAGAAGAGCATGTCAGTAAAGGGGAAAGAGAGTGACGAGAGAGAGAGAGAGAGAGAGAGAGGTGAAAAGAAAGAAAGAGTGAGAGAAAAAGCGAGGTAAAGAAAGAAAGAATAAAGCGGAAAGAGTAAGTGAAGGGAAAAGAGAAAGATTAAAGGAGAGAGAAAGAGTAAAGAACAGAGAGAGCAAGAAAAAGAAAGTAAAGGAGAACAAAGAGGACAGACAGAGTAAAAGAGAGAGCAGGAGAAAGTAAAGGACAGAGTGAGTAAAGGGGAGACAGAGAGAGAGAGTATAGGGGAAGAGAGAGAGAGTTTAAAGAGGGAAAGAGAGAGTAAAGGACAGAGAGAACGGGAGTAAAGGGGAAAATAAAGGGGACAGACAGAGAGTAAAAGAGAGAGCAGGAGAAAGTAAAGGACCGAGAGTAAGTAAGGGGAGGGGGAGAAATTAAAGAGGAAAGAGAGAGAACAGGGGAGATAATCGAACGCAAAGTGTGTGTGTGTGTGTGTGTGTGAGATGAGAGAGAGAGAGAGAGAGAGAGAGAGAGAGAGAGATTGGTCGCTCGCTTTGCTATGGCGCTCGCGCACAATATTGTCCCCGCTCTCGCGCCAGGTTTGTAAGGAACACGCCAGCGGAAAGTCTCCTCTGTTCTCTCTTTAAACCGGAAATAAGCGACAGCCGGTGGGACGCTGAGAGAGGAGACGGGAAGGAAGAACACGTCCGAGTTCGGAGAAGGAAATGGGAAAAGAGGGATTGGCCACAAAGTTGCAGTGACGCTAATAAAAAAAAAGAGCGCTGATACGATAATGGGAGTAAAGAACGACACGGAGCGCGCGAGCTGAAACCTCGGACACCTCGAGCTTTCCGGTGTTTTTATTATTTGTCCGGTTTTTGGATTTAAACGCGCGAGCATGCCCGCCAAAACCAAGTACAATTTAGTGGACGATGGACACGATTTACGGATTCCTTTACACAACGAGGAGGCATTCCAGCACGGCATTAATTTCGAGGCGAAGGTAAGAGCGTGTTAATATTTCATAGGAGCGACAGAAAACTTGTTTTTTCGTTTATATAATGTTTATAAACTTACTTCAGACCGGATAACGTCACCTGTTCGAAAGAAAAGTTGGAACAGGCCACTTGTTTACCAAACCCGTCAAAGGAGTCCAGAATCGAGTTGAGTCGATTCATTGAATCAAATGTAATTGTTTGCGTTTTGTTTGTTTTTGTTTGTTTGTTTTGTCAGTACATTGGTAGCCTGGATGTGGCGCGACCCAACAGCCGTGTGGAAATAGTAGCTGCCATGAGACGGATCCGGGTAAGTTTCCAGCTTGGTATATTCCGTTTCCTGTTTCATAGTGAATCAAATGGTTAAAGCTTTTTTGGTTCAGTGCCAAACTGCAATGTTGGGCCCTTGTGCATGGCCCTTAACTATCTCTTTGCTTCAGGGTCTAGATATCACATCGCATTGACCTCTGACTTCCTATGCTGGGATATGCGAAAGAAGGAAAAAATATAAAAATAAAAAAAAAATGATTTATAATACAAACAGGAAGTGATCAAGGCGTTGGACTGCTGATCAATTCCCAGCACCACCAAGCTGCCACTGTCTTAAGTGTTACCTGCTTTGTTGGAAATCAGTCTGGATATCAGCATGTTTCCAGTGCCAAAAATATTGCGGTTTAGGGGCCCGACAGCCCAGGATATTGTTAGCGGTGCTGGGAATTGCACCCATCGCTTTAACTACCCCTTCCTAAACAAGGCTTGTTAGAGGGCATTAAATTACAATTGATTTTTTTTAAAGCTCTGATGTGTTGATTTATTAGGCAGATTTGCCAAAACCACTTGCCAAAAATTCTCTAGTGGTTGGGATGCACCGGTCATTGCAGCACATTTATACTGTCATCTCACGACTCTTATTCACATACCATTCAACATCTTTTCAACACACACACACACACACACACACACAAGTGTATAATGGCTCTCTGTCCTAAGCGTTCCGCTCCGCCGGCTCGGTATCTGCTGTCATGGATGATCCAAAGCCAGTCGTGTCTTTCGCTTCAGTCAATAATCTCAGCCATCGATTCGTACCCAGGAACTCCTGCTGTAATTCTACACTCACTGTTTATACAGTATTCATTTATGACCTCACGATCAGCTGATCAGAAAAGGGTTCCTCTTTTAAATCCGGTTCCTCTCAGCGGTTCTTCCTCTCAAGCTGATTAATGATCCTGTCTGTTTGTGTCGGTGGCAGAACGGTTGCCATGTTCTTCATCCTAATCCTGCTTAAACACCAACGGTGCACATATACTACCAGAAGTTGGTGTGTTACATGTTGCTGAGGGAGGTGGTGTTAGACTGCTGACCTGAAGATTGTAGGTTCGATTCCCAGCACTGCCAAGTTACCAACCATGAGTGGTGCAAGGCCCTTAACCACCAGTTGCTTTGCGATTGAGATGTCTGCCGAATGCTGTAACTGTAAATTCTGCATAGGCTGCACTGTTCACATGCTCGCATCCTCTGTACATCTGAAGGATTAAAAGCAGGATCCACTAGAGGGCGTTATCTGAGATAAAACATCTGGTTTTTAGGTTGAATTGTAAGTTTTGTACTGTAACAGGGCATGAAATTAAGAAATATATCAGATCAGCTTAGTTTGGTTTTAAATTCGAGTCGCTGACGAATGATTGACAAAAACACTTCCTGCGTATTTAGACGTATTTTGCTGAGCTGGAAATCCAACGTTAACTGTAGCTGTAATCGGAAAATTGTTAGCGTTACTCAACATTTGGGTTGCCACGAACGATTATTGTAAGAGTTGAAATGAATCGACAATTATCAAAACAATCAGTGCCTTTTATTAATAGGACAGAGGGATGAAATAGGAAAGAGAGAGAGAGAGAGAGGTGGGACGGGAAAGAACCCGAACCGCAAATCGAACCCGGATCTCCACGACTTCCACATGTCATTTTTATTGTAACTGATAATTTTACATTTTATAATTTACAGCATTTAGCAGACGTCCTTATCCAGAACAACTTACTCTTTAATACAACTGAGCAATTGGGAGTTAAGGGCCCGACGGTGGTAGCCTGGTGGTGCAGGGAATCAAACCTTGATCTTCTAATCAGCAGTCCAACACCTTAACCTCTACGCTACCACGTCGCCGATAAATGAAGCAAGGAACTGGCTTCAGCTTTTGTTTAATAGAGCTGATATTTATTTCACTGATTATTCCGTTATTCAGCTTCTGCTACTAATGAAAGTATTATAAATAATTCTGCATATTTATACCAAAAAAAACCTACAGAATCCCGTGTCAAACAGTTCAAGCATTTTAATTAGACCGACTTTTCATTCCTTCGTTTATTTTTCCATTCACTAACAGGATTAAAGATCTTTGAGCTTCCTACTGACTACAGATCTGATTTCGATCAGAAAGTCTGGCTATAATTCTAACAGTTTGCGGCCCGGACACGTTTTTTTAATTCTGATTAATTAAGATGCTTAAAATCAGTTTATATATATTATAAATGAAGATTTAATTGGCTAATGCAGAACAAGTGGCACAGCAAGCAACCGCCATCTTTTCTTTTTTTTAAAGCTTCTATTAAAGGTTAAAAACAGACCCCCTGTCTGTACTAGAAAGCTATGCCGGGGCCACCAGTCATCATTTCTACCTTCTTTAATACATTTAATAAGATTTTAAACAGTAAATAGGAAGTAATTGCAGGTAGAAACTAATATATCGAGCAGGGAACTTAAAAACATCATGCTAACCTTTCATTTGGATTTACCGCAATTTGCATAGAATAAGGAAGTCCTGCCACAGATGCTGCTTGTCACGCTGGTCACTGCTGACATTGACGCTGTCCCTTAGGGGACACCAGATGCATGTTTAATATTCTCTTCTACAGTTTTGGACGTGAGCACAACCCAATGGAGCTCCGGGATTAGTTCCTTATACTGTAAAGAGGCTGTGGTGTCGGATATGTTTTTATTACAAGTGTATGATATTCGAACAGGAAGCAGATAAAGCCACGAAGCACGGTGGAGGCGGTGGGGAAAAACTAAATACAAAGGCGTACTCATGGTTTGAGTAACGGTGTAAAGTGTGTATTGCCTCGCACAGCTGTGAGAGTCGGTGAGTTTAAAGAGTAACCTTTTGGACCAGCGCTGTCATTTCCAAATCCTTTTCCAGCAGCGTAAACGCATGCTGTTTCCACCCGTCTCTATCCACACCCAACCTGCTGCCATCAAATATTTATACAGCCCGGAGACATTTTATTCCAGCAACGTGGTAGGGTAAATAAATGACTAAGCAGCGGCTTTAAACTTTAAACAAGTTTGTATACACTTGCTGTTAGCGAGCTTTTTCTCTTATTAATTAATAAGAGATGATAATTTGATGTTAGGGAAGCGCAGTGGTTAAGGTGTTGGACTACCGACTTGAAGACCCTGAGCGAGGCCCTTAACCCCCAATTGCTCAGTTGTAAAACAGGAAATAATGTAAGTCGCTTTGGATAAGGGCGTCTACCAAATGCTGTAAATGTATGTTAGGAGTACGTGTGAGTTCTAAATGTCGCTATAGTTTTAACATCGTTATTAGGGATGGACGTTATCGGGAATTGATCACTTAGAATTTAGTAGGTCATTGTGTGTGTGTGTGTTTGTTTTAGTAGTCACACAAAAAAGCGAAAAGTTGAGTTTCATAAGCCTGCCTTCAGCCTCCTCTGTCCTGGACTCTTTGGACCAGAAGAGCGTATATGTAATATCTGTTAGTTGTTTTGTGTATTTTATCATCAGTGGGTTTATTTCAGCTCCTGTTGTTTATTATTTCCTCCTGTTTAGATTATAGAAGCAGTTGAGATATTTGTTAAAATGCGATTTCCTTCAGAGCTTCTCCACCAATAAGGCAACCAATCCCGTTCGATTCTGTCCGACTGTCATCCAATCACAGTGACTTTTATTTCTTTTTTCTTTGTAAGGCTGTCCAATTATTGTAATGCAATGCGTTAATAACTTAACGAGTACGTCACCTAACACACCACCTTTTTTTAAAAAAATCGTGGTTTATTGGCAAGGGCGTCACGATACAAAATATTATATTACATTGCAATACCTAAAACCGAAAACGTAAAATAAATAGCTAAAAATACAGCGCTGTATGTGTCGGCGACAGACATTTTAATTAAATGTTAATGTATTTAATGTAATATTAATGTTGATGTAAATCAGTTCAAATGTCTTTTAAATATGTATGTGAGGAAGTGGTGGCTCATGGTTAAGGTGTTGGACTACCAACCCGAAGATTGTGAATTCGATTCCCAGCTCCACCAAGTGTTGGGCCCCTGAGCTCCACCAATTGTGATAGTGAAATGTTTGTAAATTTTAGAGCGTCTGCCAAATGCTGTTTTATATAGTATTTATTAAGTTTTATTTGGTGCATTGTGGATGCTGTGTATTGTTTAACATTGCATTTTAAATTTAACAAACGCCGTATTTGTGATTAATTGCAAAGTGTAATCAACAATTTTTGAAAGCATTCAGGCGCAAGAAAAAGTCACTATTGTAGCTTTAAAAAAAGATTAATTGTAGTTGATTTACATTTATGTCATTTAGCGTTTATACGGTGACGTCTATACAGTGCGATTTTCCATTTAATTATTTAATTTCTCTATCCGAATCTCCAGAGAAATCCATAAAATACTGTTTATTTCATTTACATCTTTGTTCTATTGTATTTATCTATAAGATAATTAGTGTATTATATTTTCATATATCGCAATAAATATCGCAAAAACACCTAAATATGTGTTCGCAATGTCAGTTTTTATCAATATCGTGCAGCCTTACAAAACATGGTGCAAAGTATTTTTTTCCTGATGATCTGGATGAAAGCAGAGATAAATTGTTTTAGACTGCATGCGCCGTGTTGATGTCATTTGCATTTAACCCAGCAATTTTATATAAAGATTGCAAATCACAGCAAATCAGTAATTCTAACCCGCAACAATGACAAAAACAGCAGCGAAATCAGTGGAAGGACTGTGGTTTATTTATTTTTTGCCGCAGGAAAATACTACAATTCGATTGTTGATGGTTAATTTTCCAGATTATCGATTAAAGTTCTACATGTAATCGAATGCCCATCTCTTATTGTTATCTTTTACAGTTTCGCTTTAACGCATCAGCTTTTCTGTCTCGTAAAAAGAGCCGGAGACAAAAACCAACAACGCAGACGAAGTTAATCTTTTACTCTGGCTTTTTGTTGTACACAATGGAAACTCTCTTATTGTTGCACCCCCGTATGACAGTCTCATCTTTCTCTCTCTCTCTCTCCCTCGCTCTCTTTCTCTTCACCAGTGTAGTCTAAGCCGAGGTCTTCACAGTAAAGCACTGTGGCGATGAAGAGGTGTCAGGAATTCGGTGGCTGTAAAAGCTTTGTTTTTTCAGGGCTGTAGTTTCCATCACACCAGCACACATTAAGTGCAAATGATCCTATTAACCTTTTCAGCACATTGGACCCCCTGCCATGGCGTGGCAGCTGCTGGAGGAGAGCCAGGCTTTTATAACTCGGATATTTAAAGTGGGATAGTGATTTTTTTTTTTTTTTTTCCACCAAGAGAAAGTTGTAAAAGCTTCAAAGTGGGACATCTCTTAGACAGGTGGTGATTGGTCAGCTGAAATTACTTGTTTAATACGGGGGGGGGGGGGTGGAGGGTCTGGGTATTTCTACATGAAGAACCCTTTAAAAAAGATGAATATTTATATATATATATATATATAATATTCCACAGTATATTCTTCAAACAGGACATGTGTACTAAATGATTTCTCTGTCACCCACAATATGTCCTGTTAAGAGATAGACAGGATTAATCGATAATCGATTGTTAAAAATATTGTCAACCTCAACTAATTGAATCGATTGATCTTTTTCATCAGGAACTGGTGGAAAGTGAATGGAGTTAGTTTTTTTTTCAGAGAGAGGGTGGAACGGCAGATCTGAGCGTGTAAATGCCTTTCACAAGATGTCCTAACGCAAGTATCAGGGCAATTTGTGCAATTTCTTTGAATTCTGTGGGACCGTGCAATTTTATCCAATCAAAGCGAATAACAATTGCGACACCAAAATCCGACTACCTTCTTTCTTACCTGGATGGTGCTAATATTTACCAACAGAAATTCTCTCAATAAACTGAGTAATTTGTAATAGAATAATAGAAGTAACGATTAATCGATAATTGATCGTTCATTTTCCCGATGAATCGATGTAATAAATTTATTTAAATGTTTAGCCTTTAGCCTGCTGGTTAGCTACAAACATGGAAAACAAAAATGTATTCCTTAATTTTCACCCCAACAGCAATGCAGCCGGGGTACGATTACAAACGGACCCGATTACGTCTTCCAGCAGCGCCCAGCTATCTGACAGCTCCATCAGAGCGTAACGTTCACCGAGTGAGGAAATCGTTCACACCTGCATTAACACTCCTCCTCGGGTTAGACACACAATCCGTTCACACCTGGAATTCTGAATGCATCACGGGTGACCGCGTGTGATTAACTTTCATACATCATGTCTTGTGAAGAAAAGGCTGTCACCCAAATTTATGATGTCAGTCTTCTGAGTGCAATTATTTAAAGGGGGGAATGTCTTTTAAATCATAATGCAGTCTAAAGTCCTGGATGGACCTTTGGATGATGTGGTCCTGCTAATGAAATCCAACGGAATATGAGACATTAAATGCAGCTGATTTGATATAATTAGTTGTAGCAACGTTTGCAAATAAAATATGATAATAAATTTTAATTAGGTCTTTGTTTCCATCGAGTTGTTAAAGATGACCGACGGTGGTATTGGTAACCATCAGTAACTAAAACAAGGCAAGGCTAATGGAGCAGAAACAGCTGATTAGTCACATGGCTTTGTTTGCTACGTCAGACTGTATTCAGCGTAACCAACGAAGTCAGGATAATTCATAACCATTGAGCAAGTAATAACCGTCCAAGCAGTGCAGCTCGCAATCAAAATTAATGCTATGTTCTTCTGGAGGAAGTGGAAAATTACCATCAGCGGAAACGCAGATGAGTCATGTGGGTTTAATATTCGCTACGTCCGACTTTATTCGCCAAAAGATGCCTTCATCCAGAGCCACTTACTTTAATTCATTTACACAACCCAGCAATTGGGGGGTTAAGGACCTTGTTTAGGATCCCTACAGTGGTAATTAGGTGGTGCTTGGATTCGAACCCGCAATCTCCCGGTTAGCATTCCAACACCTCAACCACTGAGCAACCACCACATTTCCATTTACCATAAATGGAAAATCCACCTTTTTTAATGCCGCGTTGTTGTGAAGAACCCTAAAAAAGCAAGTGGTGGCTCATGGTTACCAACCTGAAGATTGTGTGTTTGATTCCCAGCACCACCAAGCCAACTCTGCTGGGCCCCTGAGCAAGGCCCTTAACCCCCAATTGCTCAGTTGTATAAATGAGATAAATGTAAGTCGCTCTGGATAAGGACGTCTGCCGAATGCTGTAAATGTAAAACAAAATGCCATCAGCGGAACTGCATCTTAGTCACGTACGTGGGTTTAATTGCCCTTTTTTCCACAAGTGAAAAACCACCCTGAGAAAAGCAAAATTCTCTGTTTCCATCACTGGTTTTTGATGTGGTACTCCATAATGTGCATTAACACTTGGATGGAAACAGCATTTGGAAGAGAATTCTACCATCCAAGCATGGTTTCTAAACCGCCTCCATCATCTAAAGAAACGAGTCGATTAGCTGGTCCTCCATTGCTGTTCAGGACACATTGAGTTTTTTCCACATTTGCACTAAGCATGTGAGGAATATGGCTTGGGTGGAGATCACTCTGCACACTTTTTACACCCAGTCTGTCCACTTGAATTGTAATTAGCCAGGGCGCATGTTGATGACTGGTGTGAACAGAGACTAAAGCAGCTTTTGACAGACTGTCTGGTTTTATTACTTAAGCTTTTCAGCGATTGGGCAGACACCGCTCTGGAGGAGGACTTTAATTGAGCTCATTTATAAAGCTGACGGTTAAAGGCAAGGGTCCAGAATTGGTGGGTTGTTGATCCTGGGACCTGACATCCTGACCTTCCGAGGAGCAGTTTAACAAATTGACGTCTAAGCTATCAGCTGCCCCATATCACTGCATGCTACATGTAAAAAAATAGCTGAACGTATAGCAATAATAAGAGTGTAAATAGAATATTTTCAGACTACCAGTTTAACCCTCACGTTTATTATTTGTTTTTTTAAAATCAGTGTAAAATAATCTGTAAAACAGGTTTTGGCCAGAATTCATTATTTTAATTATTGAATAATTGTAAGAGATATAAACATATGTTTTCACAGACTACCACACACACACACACACACACACGCGCGCACACAGCTTTAAATAATTCTCTGAATTTCTGAAAGGTTCCCTTATATTTAATGCAACTCACCATTTAATAAGTAAAAATAGCTTTATTTAAAATATGTTGAAAGAACTTTTATTGGTGCGTTTTGTTTAGGAGAAATCTACCATAAAGTGCATTAAGTACATCGTCTCAGAGTTCTTTATACTCCTTTAACCAACAGTAGCCCAATTTCCGCCGGCACCCTGTAGGTCAACGGTGCCGGTCGTTGTTAACACGGGCCTCGACCGTATCCGGTATGACACAAGTTTTACGTCAGATGCCCTTCCTGACACAACCCTCCGTATTTATCCAGGCTTGGGACTGGCAGCGAAGTCACTGGCCCGTGACCCCTGTGGCTAAATTCTCAGAGTTCTTTATACTGTTCTATATTATTCTAGGCCAAAGTACCTTCTGTGACATGGGTTAACCCAAACGTTGGCGAAAGCATCCAGATTCAGACCTAGCGACTTATTGCGAAGGATCAAAAGCGATCAGGAAGTAGAAGAAAACGTGGCTGATGTTCAGTGGCTCAGTGATATTAATTTTTTTTACAGTTTTTCTAGCAGAGCTTCAGTTTCGATCAATCATTTGCATTTTATTTAATTGATTAGGTCATCGACAGCTTATTGAGGGGGGAAAAAGGAGATTCCAGAGATGTGGAATTTGATGTAATTACCGATGGGATCGTTCAATAAAGAGAGCATAAGGAGGTCTCCAAATACGGAATTTGGCTAAAAGTTATATAAATTAACCATAGCTGCTCAAACTGATGCTTCCTGCTTGACAGGACCATCTAAAAATCATGAAATCACTGACTGTGCTGGTTAAGTTATCTTTACCTGCCATTCATGTTATATAGTTATGCAAACATTTTATAATCATGTGATCTATCGGCTTATCCAGGATTTTACAGGCTCATTTTTTTTTTTAGCTTGGCTGTCCAACACCTTAACCACTAAGTCACCACTTCCCCACCTGGCCAAAAGAAATACTGTAACCATGACATCGCGCACCGGAGTCTTTTAGACCCCTTGACTCCTGCGGGCGACTCCGGTGCGCTGATGACGTATCCTGTCTGTGTGAACAGAGATATGCAAATAAACATGTTGACAGGCAGGTAAGAAAGCCTATCATAATATTCAGAGCAAACATTTTTATTGGACAAATAATTTTTGGTCCTACACCTTCCACCGAATATAGAAATGCAAATAAATACATTTAAAACACTTAAATTAATAATTACTATTAGGATGTGAACCAGCAGAACGAAAAATGTCTCTGAAGACAATCAACTATTGTAGCTTTAAGTGTCCTATTTACATTTACAGCATTTGTCAGACCTTCTTTTACAGAGCTCTCTTTTATACAACTGAGCAATTAGGGTTAAGGGTCTTGGTCAGGGGCCCAACAGTGGTGCGTTGGTGGTGCTGGGAATCAAACCCCGGTCCAACACCTTAACCACTAAACCACCACTTCCTGTCTTATGGTGCATTCCAGTTTATATTCTTGCCTTTGTAGTTTTAAGATGAAGCATCTGACTTTGATAAAAAGGCAGTCATTGTGTTCAGACTGTAAAGAGTTTCATTCTCAGAATGGCTTACAGACCAAAAGTTGTCCTGTTCTCTGCCTTTTCCCTCTGCTGGAGCATAATGTGCTGCGATCCTTTATCGCTCAAAGGATATATTTCTTGCTAATCGAACGCTGCTTTGCTAATTGCTGGCAATTTCACAAACCAGTCGAAGAGATAACGGGAAAGAGTGTCTGGAATAGACTAATTGGCTAAATTACAGTGAGCTTTCAATTAAAAATAAATAAATAAATAAAATCTGCCTCCGTCTCATAACGATGTCAGCACGCAGAAGAACGAGAAAAGCACAGATAGCGATCATGTGCCTAATTAAATATTAGATATGAAAGACCCTGCAGATATCCCTGTACAGGAAATGGGTGGAAAACCTGTGGGGAAATTAAAGCCTCGAAGAGAAACAATGGCTGAATGCTTTCATTTTAACACCTTACACGTTTCAGCACACCATCTTAACAGAAGAAAGTCCACACACACACACACACACACACACACACACACAAAGCGTACGTTAGCCGGACTCCATAGCTTGCAGGTTCTTTTATGTTTTGTAATGTCGCTATAACAAAGTAAGATGAAATGACCTCAGTTTGTAAGTCGAGTGATCCCAAAATACTGAATAGGTTTCAGACACTAACTCTAATCATGTCTACCACATCTGTCTACTTCTCGTCTGAAATAAAGAGTCTGTTACTTCACAGTCTTAATAACTTGTGACAATATTCGATGTCCAGGCTGTTATGGACATTATGGCTACATAATCACATAGACTTTTTATTCTACAAATCATATATATATGTGTGTGTGTGTGTGTGTGTGTGTGTGTATATATATATATATATATATATATATATATATATATATATATATATATATATATATATATATATATATAATCATCATAGTTTTTAATTCTGGAGTAACAATAAATAAAAATATGCTGTGATATTTGCAGAATGTAGAGTAACACGGGCTACTTTACTGGTCGGTGGACATAATTACAATACCAGAACAAAATGCATAGTGTTTAAACTGGAATATTATAAATAGTAGGAATTGTATTTTTGTTAGCAGACTTTGGCATGAGGATAAAATTAACTTGTAACTTGCTTGTAATATTGGTATATTATGGAAGTGGTGGCTAAGAGGTTAAGGTGTTGAACTGCTAATTGGAAGGTCAGAGTTCGATTCCCAGCAGCACCAAGTTGCCAGTGCAGGACCCCTGAGCAAGGCTCCTACCCACCGATTGCTCAGTTGTATGAAAGAGATAAATGTAAGTCGCTCTGGTTAAGAGCGTCTGCCAAAATGACATAAATGGAAATGTAATGCTTAATAAGTACAATGTAAAATTAAAACGCAGCCAAGGGAAACTTGAAATCTGATTGGACAGAACATCCTGAATCTTATTGGTTAAAATGCACTATATTATGGACAAGTCAACATATACATATTTTATATATTGTATGTGTAATATTTTATTGTACATTTTAATTCAATTAAAAAAAATAAATAAAAGGCACCTGTTTGTTGTTAAAACTAAACACCCACCAGTCGTAGCCCAAATTTGATCAACCTGCCCAGTGCATTTATTTCCAGTCTGGCAACACTGTTCGTGTGTATTGCGCTGCCTTTTGGGAAGCTTTATGAGCGTTTTTATAATGCTAATAACAGATAATTAGCCACACAGGTTAATCGTAAGCAGAATGTTCCACAGTGTTGATTTAACCTCTTAAAAATGTTCTCAAAAATTTGCTTTATCTTTCCGGATGGTTGCCCTTCACTTCCTTTATCTACTATAGAATGTCCTGGAATGCCCTAGGTTTCCACATGCCAACATTTGTCCAGAGTAACTGTACAGGTTATCTAATCGAAATGATTGTACGCAGTGTTGGAGGCGAACCTTAACCTGTCCAACAATCCAGATTAAAACTGAAACCACCGTTTTCCATCTTCAAGATTCTTTGTATAAGTAAGAAAAAAAACATTAGCACCTTAAAACGGTCGATTTATATTATATATACGAAACTTCTGAATTATTTTTCTGTGTCCTGTCATATCTATTAAAATGATCAGTCAGACCTTTAAGAAAATGTGTGTTTAGCAATTAAAATCTACAACGTCTTTAGTACCGCTGTTTGCTAAGTTCTGTGACTAAATCTCCTCTGATGAGAGCAGCAAGGTCTCTCATCTTATTATTATCATATTATTATTATTATCATATTATTATT
Organism: Bagarius yarrelli; assembly: GCA_005784505.1. NCBI lineage: Eukaryota > Metazoa > Chordata > Actinopteri > Siluriformes > Sisoridae > Bagarius > Bagarius yarrelli. The sequence continues at coordinate 1,843,488 of VCAZ01000028.1, forward strand.
ATTATTATTATTATTATTATTATTATTATTTTTAGTGCTCTCTTGGTTTCCTGTGGCAAAATGTGTTTACATCCAAGTTTTTTTTTTTTTATGAAGCAATTTCGCTTGAATTCAAGGTGTCCAAGTACGATGGCTAAAAATAAATCTTAGGCATTTTAACTGCATGATTTTCCTCCAGAAAGAGTTATTTCATTGTAGTATAGGTGTTATTTTATTATAATATATATATATATATATATATATATATATATATATATATATATATATATATATATATATATCTATATATCTATATATATATATATGTATATATACTATATTATATAGATGTTCATAATCAAGATTTCAGTTATATAGAATCTATATATATATATATATATATCTATATATATATATATATATATATATCTATATATATATATATATAGATATATATATATATATATGTATATATATGTATATATATAGATATATATATATATATTATATATATATCTATCTATAATATATATATATCTATATATATATATCTATCTATATATATATATATAGATATATATATATATATCTATATATATATATATATATATATATAGATATATATATATAGATAGATATATATATAGATATAATATCTATATAGATAGATAATATAGATCTATATTAGATATATATATATATATAGATATTATATATAGATTATATATAGATTTCAGTTATAATTTCATAGTTTTTAGCATTATATGTAGGCAAAACTTTATAAACCTGTGTAATATTAAAAAAAGGTTACTAACTGGAATGAAAGGTATAGTGGGACATGTTAGGAAATGCTAACTGTAGCCTGATAGCACTGAACATGAAAAAAGGCAAACATAAAAATAGACCCGATTATACACTGCTGCTCTAGTTGAATTCATTCATAAAAAAACTACATAAGCTAGTAGTTACCATAAAAACACATCAAAATTTAATTTAAAAAAAAAATACTGTAACCATGACATCATCTTTCATACCCTTTGTCTCCTGTAGTCGACTTCAGCGTGGAAAAACTACACCCATATTGATTCGGGGTTTCGGGCCGAACATTTTGATTGGATAAACATTTCTTGATCCTCCGCCTTCCACAGAATATATAAATACATATAAATACATTTAGACCGCTTAATTTAATAATTGCTATTAGGATGTGAAGAGACTTTTAACCAGCAGAACAAAAAATATTTTACTTATTGTAGCTTTAAATAATCGAGTATAACAGAATGAAACTGTGAGGAATAGAATCGTTGGCAGTATTTAGTATGGGATAAAATATACCATTTTAATAGAATAGATACTAACAATTTAAAGTAAAATAAAGGTTAAGAGCTGAATAGAATGGAAACCAGTATAAAGGACTGGAAGAGAATTAAAGGTTAATAGTTTAAGTTTGAGGAAAGGGAATGGAATGGAAAGGTCTTCCTGTCCTCCCTTTAGAGGCTCCATTGGGTTACCAGTTTTTTGCATTTATTTTTGTGTTGTCTTTTTCAGCTTCCCATACCTACACAAGTACACACAAGTACACACACACAGCTTCACATTTGCTCGTACTGTGAACTGAATACCGAAGCTGAGGGATAGTCCAGCCCCTTCCCTGCTTAGCCATGGTAACGGAGTAACCTCCAACTGCTAAATGGGATTACTGTAAGTTCCTAGTTTTCTCATGTCAGTCAGCTGCCGTAAAGTCTCGCTCGGTGTGTATGCGCCGTTTCCAGTGCATCCCATAGTTTCTGGACAATCTACAAATCAAGGCTAGGTTTTATTTTAATTAAAGTCTGCAGCTCAGCACATGTTTCTCTGGTGGGATCATTAAGCAACAGAGATAAATATTCAGGAAGCAGACCCTGCAGCCCACACACACTCACTCCTTAACATTAATCAACCGTCAGCCTCGAACAAATATAACCATCACGTCTGGTCAACCAGGGCGTCTGCTTTACTACCCATTTCTTAAATCTGATTGGGCAGAAAAAAGGTGGTGATGAGATTCTTTCTGTGCACTTATTTGTGTTTCTTTAGTAACACCCGGATTTACCACATGTCCTCCTAAAGTACTAATGAAGTCGGGCGAAAACTGTGATTTCCTCTATGAGTTTTTTGGCGATTGTTGCTTGTTGGGCTGTACGAACATGATCGCCATGTCAGACTGTACAAGTAAAAATGTGTCTCAAATGGACAAACACAAGAAGACAACATCAATCGGTGACGTGTTCAGTAACCCGCATTCTCTCTAGCGGTCGGGGAAAAAATTGGATTCTTGGATGCATCGCAATGTCGAAAATCTATTTTCTTATTCATTCATTCATTTCCTATACCCGCTTATTCCCTAATTCGGGGCCACAGGGATCTGCTGGAGTCTATCCCAGCCGTCTCTGGAAGGGTGAAAGGCAGGCGGGGGACACCCCGGACAGGTCGCCGGTCCATCACAGGGCCACACACACACACACAAACTTACACTAACTTCAATTTAGAATCACCAATCAGCTCAACGTACATATTTTTGGACTGCGGAAGGAAACCGGAGAACCCGGAGTGAACACACGCAGCCTGCAAACTCCACACAGAAAGACCCCTGCCTGGAAATCGAACCCGGGACCTTCTTGCTGTAAGGCAACAACATAACAGTGGTTTTCTATTTTTTAACAGAAAAATAGAATAGAGGTGTAGTGACAGGACAGTCTGTGGTGTGCACTTGATGTTGATGGCGGCAAAGGAATAGCAGATCACTGAAGCAGATTTATGATGTTAAACTAATGCAATTTAAACTTCAAGGAACAATTTTTTCTTTTTTTTTAAGCACTTTGTTAAAACACTTGAAAAGGCACTTCCTACTCCCACCCGGATAATATCCCGTGAGGGGGAATGGTGGAACGCGGAAGTGGTGGAAAACGGCAGCGCTGCACTTTTCAAGTGTTTTAATTAGTTTTAGGTAGCTAAAGAAAACATTGCTCCTTGCAGCTAACTTTACATTTACTCTGCTGTGACGTCGGACGTCGCATGCCGATATCAAAATGGCGGATGTGGTACGTCCGAATTTCATTCATACTACCCGTAATCATACTATAAGTACAGGAAGTGCATACTTACTTTGCTGCTGTTGCTGCTGAACTGAGTAAAATCTATGCCTTTACAGGAAAATGCTTCATTTCCCGATGATTCTTTTTGTTTTATCAATAGAAAGATCTTGAAGGTAAATTTATTATGGGTCATTACAGATACAGATGCTTTAATGGTCAAACAGTAAGAATTTTCAAATTCTAAATCAATAATCGTTTTATTATTGATTCACAACTCTCTGAATCCGACTCGAATCGTGAGCTGCCTAGAGATTCCCACCGCTAGCTCTGTTGCTAAATGCTAGCTAGCAACAAACAAACCGCAAACACCGAGTTGCTCTTCTTCTTGCTGTTCTGTCCACCGGACCCGCTTCCACGTTTTCCCACAGAGGTGGTTAGAAATAGTCGTGTTAATTACGTCATCAGGTTTGGTGCAAATTGGTTCTTGATTTAAAGGTCACTGCAGGAAAGTGTGTGAAATCTTCTGACACCGCCGGAATTTCATTAGAAGAAAAAAAACTGATCGCGTCGGGCATTAATGATTAATCGGCGGTCATTAATCACCCGTCGGTGAACATGTCAAGCTATCAAAAACGTCAGATTTTGAAGTCGGATCATAGGAATTGTTTAGGATTCCAAGATTCCTGGACATCTTTATCAGAATTTCCTAATGTAATAATTAAATAAGAAGAGAGATGCTGTTATTTTAGTTTTTGTTGTTGTTCAGATCATAAAGTTTTAGGCTGGCGTTTCTCTTAATTAATTTGACATTCAAGCGTTAAAACGATGCAAAAAAAAGGAATTGGCCATTGAGGAAACAACGTTTTTATAGCTTCTATAATCTAAGTGATAAAAAGGGAAGTTAGCTCATGAATCTTCCACAACATTGTATGAGCTAAAAACATATCAGGTGATTTTCATGGGAGGGAACAAAAAAAAACCCAAGTAAATTTGTAGTCACTGGCAGAATGTTGTGCTGTAAGAACCAAACTGCATTATGGGTAATTTACTTTCAGGTTGTAACAAGTTGATTAGATTTGTATCACAGGCTGCCTCCGTTTTATTCCTGACACTTTCCCAACTAAAATTTCTTCCCCCGCTGCCATTTTTTCTTCACACAGCCTGGCTGGTCGGGTTTATTCGGAAAAAACTAGCATCTGATCAGATTTTGCGACATTTTTATCCAAATTATTATTATTATTATTATTATTATTTTTTTTTTTTTACCTCAGAGCACTTCTTTCTAAATTCCAACTGAGCCATTTATTATTATCTTTTTTTAATTTAATTTCCGAATAAATAAATACATAAATTAGTGTTGGACGTTTAAGCTGCCATAATGTATTTTTAATCAAAGAACTGAGTTTGGTGATTAGTTCGTTTTAATTATTTGCCATAAATTCACACCAAGCAGTAAAAACTCCTCGTCCTCACATGCCACAGGTCAGTATTTATTCACATTTACAGCATTTCGGCAGACGTCCTTATCCAGAGCGACTTACGTTTATCTCATTTATACAACTGAGCAATTGGGGGCTAAGGGCCTTACTCAGGGGCCCAGCAGTGGTGGCTTGGTGGAGCTGGGAATCAAACCCACAATCTTCGGATTAGTAATCCAACACCTTAACCACGAGCTACCACTACCACTTCCCATAACAGCATCCCTTGTGATTATTCTATAATATCTGTCTCTGTAGGCCTGTCTGTCTCTATCTATCTATCTATCTATCTATCTATCTATCTATCTATCTATCTATCTATCTATCTATCTATCTATCTATCTATCTGTCTATCATCTGTCTGTCTGTCTGTCTGTCTGTCTGTCTGTCTATCTATCTATTTAGCTACAGTACTTATCTATCTGTCTATCTATCTATCTATCTGTCTGTCTGTCTGTCTATCTATCTATCTATTTACAGTATCTGTCTATCTGTCTGTCTGTCTGTCTGTCTGTCTGTCTGTCTATCTATCTATCTATCTATCTATCTATCTATCTATCTATCTATTTAGCTACAGTACTTATCTTATCTATCTGTCTGTCTGTCTGTCTGTCTGTCTATCTATCTATCTATCTATTTACAGTACCTGTCTATCTATCTGTCTGTCTCTATCTGTCTGTATCTATCTATCTATCTATCTATCTATCTATCTATTTACAGTATCTGTCTGTCTGTCTGTCTATCTATCTATCTATCTATCTATCTATCTATCTATCTATCTATCTATCTATCTATCTATCTATCTATCTATCTATCTATCTACTATCTGTCTGTCTGTCTGTCTGTCTGTCTGTCTCTATCTATCTATCTATCTATCTATCTATCTATCTATCTATCTATCTATCTATCTATCTATCTATCTATCTATCTATCTATTTGTCTGTCTGTCTGTCTGTCTGTCTGTCTGTCTGTCTGTCTGTCTGTCTGTCTGTCTATCTATCTATCTATCTATTTACAGTATCTGTCTGTCTGTTTCCTATTGATGTCATTTTGAGATGGGTTTATGAATTTATTTGTTAGATTATTTTTAGTTGATTAGTTGATTAATTTTAATGTTGTGTACACATTAAACGTTTCCTCCCATAGCCTGTGTTCTGCTGCGATATGACAAAGACAGCACATCACACACCCATAGAGTGTTCAGATGGAGTCCATTTATCTTTTGCTGCATCATGACTGTGTTTGTTATGCTGTCAGCTCACTTTCTGATTGGATATTGCTTCGTTTAATCACTAGATCGTACGCTTGTTTGTCCTCAGGGTCCCCCCCCCCCCCCCTCCCCCCACACATCAGGATTTCTGATTCCCCATCGGGGTGCCTCCGTCATTCTTCCAAATAGACTTAGTCTCTTAACACACATTACACCACAGGAAGGTCTAATAAGATAATCTTAAGACCCGACTAAAATAATCAGGACATTACCTGGGGGAGAAATCGGTCTAAAATCAGCTTGATGATCTGGTGATGTGTACCCAGCATAAGGTTTTGGAGAGCGTCATGCGTCACACTGTCGTAGCCAGTAAAGGATTTGGATGCGGCGACAGCTTCGGTTTCGAGTTGCAGAGGGGTCACGGTTTCCGCCACTTATAGCCACTCTCGAGCTCTGGCCGCTGCGCCGAGTGAGCCGTTACGACACCTTACTGTTATTTTGACAAGATATAAAGCCATCAGCTCGGCAGAACTGCAATTATCATTACTACGTTCGTCCCGGCGTTTCTGTACAAGCACCGCTCATTCTCCTGCACATGACTCACAGCTCGTACCGTAGCGCTGCCGCTCTGATTAAATGCCTGATTAATATTATTATTTGTATTCACAGCAGTTGTAAATGCAGTGCAGGCCAAAAGGTTTACGTCACTGGCTGCGGGTGAGCAGTGCCGTTACTCTAGTCTCGATACTGTAAATAAAGTCCCACACGTGCTATTCATTTAACCAGGATCTGGATTTTTTTGTAAAGAAGTGATGATTTAGGATTTATGAAAGGAGTTTCCAGTATCAGCATCTCATAACCATCAGACGAATCTTTGGTTTATAAGCAGTGGTGAGCGCTGGTGTACCATCACCTCATCCCAACCCCCCAACCCTCAAAAAGAGAAGAAATCATCTTTCCATGAAAAAAATTAAATCAATATATATTAGAAATTATTAGGTAATAAAACTGTTTAGTCGTACTGTTAGCTGTTTTATCATTTAATTAAAAAATCGTTCAGGTGTGTGTACGGGGCGGCGGAAAAACGAGCGTGTATTTAGGTCTGTAAACTTTTAAAAAGCATGCGATTTTATGGATGAGCTCTTGTTTTAAATTCTTCTCACTTTTGTTGTTAACGAATCAATTTTGTTTTTGTCTTTTTTTTTGCGCTCTTTTATTGTTTTTCATTTGCCCTAGTGGACAACATTAGTATTACATCCTTCATCTCTAAAGCCAATTGATGCAAAGAGCTTGATTATTAATATTAATATTTTAGCTAGCAGTAATGTTACAAAGCATCAAAATCATCACTATCGGTTCTTTACAGTCCTGCGTTTCTGTTCAGATAAGTTCTGATTTCTGGTTTGTTTAAATAAATAAAACATTCTAAAAACATACAGTAAGCAGGCTAGGATTCTTACAGAACTACATTTCAGAGCTTCCTGAAGGTTTCAGTTATCTTTAATATTACATTCACTGCTTTTGTCATACACAAGCAGTCATACACCTTATATCAGAGAAATAACTGCCGTAAGTCTTTTCTCTACATCAGAAGACTCAATCTTCTCCTGACTGACTGACTGACTGATGTTCTCATTTGTTAAACGCCTGCAGCAAATCCTGCACCGCAGCCCTATTCCACGAGAACTGAAGTTCTTTTACTTTGTAGAAACGGACCTGGCGAAGCAACACACTTCAAATCAAGCAGCCATGTCGAGTGCGAGTCCCCGATAGAGTTTAAGCATAGACATTAGTCAACCAAGAGCCCAGAGCCGTAACCCAGCGATTACCCCCGTCTCCAAACTGCTTCAGGGTCTACAGAGGGTTCATGGTTCGGCCACCAATTGTTTTTTTTACTTTATGGCGCTGTACAGGAGGAGTAATGATGCATTCGAGTGATGCCAGCTTGTTTTAGGAAGCTCTGTGTGTGTGTGTGTGTGTGTGTGTGTGCGCACTATGGTAGTGTGTACTAGACAGGACTTAAAGAGCTTAAAATTCACAGTTACAGTATTTGGCAGACGTGCCAATCCAGAGTGACCTAAATTTATTTATTTTTTTACAAGCGAGTAATTAGGGGTTAAGGGTCTTGCTCTGGAGTCCGACAGTGGTAGCTTGGTGGTGCTGGGAATCAAACCTCGATTAAAATGTGTACGAATGAGTGACTGTTATTACGTCTATCTTGCAAATAATAACTAAACAGGACAATAAACAGGTTTTTTTTCGATTTAATGTTTTTTTTTTATGTGGTTTGTAAATAAAATTATACATTTTATTATTTTTTAACAGGTGAAAAAAACATTTTGGATGCCACGCGACTTACATAACTGATAAAGACGTTCAGGTTATCAGTCCGTGTTATGGAATAAGAGTGAAAGTTGTAGGAAGGATACTGGTCTTTAACTAAAATAAAAAGCTGGGGACTGATAAAAAGGGACATATTTAATTAAAGCTTTCGTCTACCGATTAAAAGGATGCAGGGTCAAATCTCAGCACCTTCCATCTGTATCGGTTTCCTGCCCCTTTTCTCAAATTCCAGGAGTTTTTCAAGGATAAATTAAAGTTTATGCAAATAGAAATGAATAGAATTAAAAAGTATCCATCACAGTCTGCAGTGTTTCTCTATCGAACAGCAACCCTCTCCTGGGCTCCTTCAGTACAACCCTATCATTCACAACTCCAGCATCACCACCACGGCTGCTCCACCTGCCAGAATCATGTTCCATTTGCGCAGAAAAGATTAGCGTTCGAGTTCAATCAGAAAAGTGCAACTCATGGAGAGATTTTCTGCCCTAGCTTGCAATTTGGATCGACAAGCTGGCGCAGCTGGCAGCATGCGACTCCTGTCCTCCTGTGCCAGCTTCGCTTTAGGAATACGTTACTCTGCCCCTCTATGAGCGTGCACACACACACACACACACACACACACCTTTCTCAGGAAGACTGCTAGACGTTGATTAAAAACAGCGGCGGATCGAAGGAGCTGACAGCAGTGTGCCGGTTTCTACACCGCAATATCCACACCGTCAATCTTCCACGCTGACCAGATCTCAGGCTCGGCACCAGGAGAATACGAGACAATTAGACCTCTGTGTGATCTCCGTTTCGTTTTGTTTTAGAGCTGTACGAAATTGCAGAAAAAAATGTGACATGCGATAGCATGCTAAGTCATGCAAGGTTGCAACATAAATTTTTTTCAAACACATGCTGAGCGCAGTTAATACATGTTCCACTTA